>PVJX010044392.1:0-13212 GCA_004027295.1 Dolichotis patagonum
TTGTATTACTTTGTAACAATCTAATCAATAACATTGCATCATTTTTCATTTGTTTGCTTGGCGTGGTAACACACGTCTGTAATCCCAGCATTCGTGAGGCTGAGGCAGGAGGACTATTGCAAGTTTGAGACCAGCCTGTGCTACAGAGTGAGCTCAAGGCCAGCCTGAATTGCATAATGAGACCCTGTCAGGAAAAAAAGACAGAAGAAGAAAGAAAATGGTTAGAAAACTTTTGTCAACTTTATGCTTCAGGGATGTCTTCATCAAGGACTTGCAAATCCTGTCTTTTAAATGTAATCAACAAGTAAAATAAGACCCCATTTCCAAGTGTCTACACGGGGGTCTTAGTCTAACTTAGGAACTTATCTTAAGTAACTGATGTAGGCACCTACCTTAACTTAACTTAAGTAGGATCTAATCCTAGCCAGGCAGACTCTAATTTAGAAGCCTAACTTCTATTAGAGTATGTACTTTGCTGCAAGTTGAGGACTGGTTAGTCGTGTTGAGAACACACATGTAATGAGCCACATCAGCCTAAATAAAAGGTTGAGATTTTGTTTTATCTTAGCAGTTTCTTAGTCCATTGTGTGCAATATTGGTCACTGTCTGGTTAATGTTGATTCAATCATTAAACAGTTTTGCTTTTGTTCTAACTTTGCAGTGAGTTTTTCTGCATTTGATGAAGTTTTTATTTGTAAATCTGAACCCCAACACAATGTCAAGGACACATTCAGTGTTTCTATGAGGGGTGGAGATGCGAGGCCTGCTTGCTGGTTTTCCAGAAGCCTTTTCTCTTGGTGAGAAGCTCCATGAGTCGGGAGAAAAACAGCTTTTCTAATGAGTGCTCCCTGTTTATTTTGGCTTATGCTCTAGCAAACATGACTACTTTGTAGAGAACATATCACTTAAAATCCACTGGTCTTGTTCAGCCTCCAGCCTCCTAAACTATAATGTACTAGGAGCAATGATATCTTCCTGCACAAAATATATTCTGTAGAAATTACACTCTGAATGATTAGCACTTTGGGAATATTTGGCATGTACTTGGTATTCTGTGAAAATAATGCCCAATTTTTATAACACTGAGTGGTAGAAGGGGTTATCTAAATACTGATTTAGGGAAAAGAAACTCGCAGCCTGCTAGATGTCTAGTACAAGTTCATGTTCTCTAAAATTGCAGAATGAATTTTAGGAGCACAGAGGTTAAGAGCAGAATACATTTATTGAGAGAAAGAAAGTATCTGTCTGAGAGAGAGAGACAGAAGGGTTCCCAGGAGGGTTGCCTAGGCCCTTTTCTTTTCTAGGGATTTTTATAGAGCAAATCCTCAATGGGAGGTATGTCCAAGGTGGGGAAAAATAGAAAATGGCAAGACAGACATGCACTATGGTGATACTGAACTATGGTCAACCAATAAGGTGACAAGTGTAATTGCTCAGGTAAAATTGATTAAATGGAGATCAAATGTGGAAGCCAGTCACTTATCAAGTAGGCATGAATACAGACTAGCATCATTCTGTACAGTGTTGGTTTAGTGGCTCCTACTGGCTTTCTCACAGGGTGATGGATACATGTTTAGAATACCAATCTTGGACGTTTATCCTTAGGATGTGGCTGTATTTGTTTTGTCTTTTGTCTTGAGGTCTCGTCCACAGCAAAAGGTATCCGTTTCCCCCAAAAGTTGCAAGGTACCTGGCCTTTTGCACTGGCTCCTTCAAGGGCCTAGCTTGTCTGACTGCCTATAATATTTTCTCTATCTTAGCTGCCTATATCAATACCACCAAAAAATGAAATTGAAGCTAAGGTTCTCTAGAATCTGAGGTGTAATACAGGAGAAGACACCCTGGTAAGAGAAAGTGGAACTGATCAATGCAATGATTGTGACTACAATCAGAACTGAAAAGATAAACCCAAGTGTGGGACATGGGGAGGAGCGAAAAAGAGATGCTAATGCGATAAAATAAAGTTAGTGTTTTCTTGCAATACAGAGGAACGTGAGACTTGTTCTCTCCCACAGGCTGAGCCAAGTGGAATGCAGGAAGGAAGACAGACAGGATGGGCGCTGTGGTCACCTGCCTGTGAGAGGGCCCTGGGATACAATCTCAGGGTCCAGCCCTCACCAGTGTGACTGTCATTTCAGTGCACAGAGGGGCCTGGCTGTACTGCTCTTGCTTCGTAAGTGTCTGGTTGAGGCTGAGCCATCTTCTGAAGGGGAAAGGGACAGAAACTGGAGACCCTGACCTACATGTGGCCTCCGTCTGTTGTGCTTTGCAGCTGGCTTCAGTCAACCGTCTAAGAGATGATAGAGGAAACCCACAGAGAGGGTAAGTGATGGACTTAGTGCAGGGGTCTTCTAAGCCTAAGCCAGGAGAATCCTGTGTGCTCCAGAGACCGTGCATCCACAAGGAAGGGGGCCACAGCCCAGGAACCTGCAGTCAGTTAGCATCAGAGTCAGCACAGAGCTGAAGCTTCTTCCTACCCAGGACTCTGAGGGGAAGTCCCAGGGCTCCATGGCTGGGACATGTGTAAGATAGAACCTGCTCCACTTTATGGCTGTTGCCCGTGTGTAATCAACAGCACCTGTTTCACCTGCAGATACCCCCCCACACACTTTCAATGATAAATTACAGGTCACTATCAAGTATGAGACTACCCATGTCCAAATTTTCCTTCTGTCCTCGTGAAAACACTTTGAAGCAAAGCTGGTCACTTTACAACGTGTGGGAAATTTTTGACTGGGTCACACTGGACCCTGAAATGAACATGGTCCTGTGATTTGTTCCTCCTGAGTCCCACAGTGTTCCTACATAGAACCAGACATATATTCAATATCTTAGGTGGAAGTTCTTAATCTACAGAATAAATGAATGAATGAATGAATGAATGAATGGATGCATAGGTGCATACGTTAAAAAGCTGTATTGAACTAACTTAGCACAGAATTACCTATTTATTTTCCAACTCAGTACTTGTGATTCACATGCTTTATTATTGTGAAATCCAGAGGTTTCCTCATGAGGCATTTCCTACAGCAGCCCTTGCCAACTGTTAAAGGATTGTAGCCCTAAGAAATCACGGTTGTTTCCACACATCATCTAGGGCATGGACACTTCATTCTCACTGTGCTTTTGATTTTCACCCTTTTGCCAGCCTGCATACGCCGTGTGAGCTCACACTCACATGGGCAACCAGCATCACTAAAAAAGTATCCCTCCCTGTCTTGCCTGAAGAGTCCCTAGGGGTTCTGCTTCTGCTGCCTGCAGTTCTAGAACATTCTTCCCTTCCCAACCCTCACATGGTGTTCAGATTTGGTATCTTCTGGAAGACTGAAGATCTTTGTCAGCCTCACAAAAGCCCTTCGTCTATAGAAGGTCTGTTTCAATCAAAGATGGAAGGTGTGTTTTGCTGCATAGAAAAACACAACTGGTGACCCAGAAAGCATGTAGGATTTATTATGTAGCCATACCAGCTCTTCCTTTGGCCACCTATGTCATATCCTTATGGCCACAGCTACATTCTTTGAGAATTTCCCAAACACCATTGTTGGAGTTGTCCTTGGTTCTATTGACTATTCTGATGCATAGGGTGAATTTTCTGCCCCTACTATAAACAAGCACTACACAGCTAAACATCCCTGCCTCCATAGGAAGGAAGGGTTGCTCAGAGCCTGAGGAGAGAGGCAGGTGCTGAGTTTTGGTAGGGACAGGAAATGTCTGTGTGAGGCTGTGTCTGCACTGCTGGCACAGAGATACACGGCCGAGTCTCCCAGCTGCACAGGCTGGATCTTCACGATGGAGAGCGATCCTTCAGGTTTCTCTAGTGAGAATGGAGCCTTGAAAAAGTCTGCCTTTTCCCTGGGTTGCTTGTCATAAAGATCAAACATGAACTCCATTCCTTTTTCTGTAGTCTGTCGGTACCAACAGATGTACAGGTGACCAGAAATGGGGTCACACCTCAGAGTCACAGGCTGCCCCACCTCAATGATCTTGTGGCTGGGAGTTTGCTTGACCCCCGGTGCCATGTGTCCTGTAGAGACAGACAAAAAAAAAAGAATGAGATGAAGGATTGGGAGCACCCCTAGGGAAGGGCAGAATGGGAAACTGCAGGCACTCCCAGGACTCACCTGCTCCCAGGAGTCCAAAGATCACCCAGCAAGGGAGGATACTGTCCATGGTAGGGTCTCACAGGTCTGAGGTCTGTGCCAGTCAGGACTCTGGTTGTTAGCTGTGCACAGGAAGAGATCTGGTGATGTCACATTCTGTGCTGTACCCACAGACTCAGGGCTACACTATGAAAACATGAACCGGCACGCCATCAGGGACATGAGAGGCCCCAAAGCTGGACTCAGAGTGTCCTGCAGTGTGTAGTTTATGTTATGCCACTGACAGGGACTCCCTAATCCCATAGGGCTCAGGACAGCAAGCCAGTGTGTAAGACCTGAATGGCATAGTAGGTCCCACTCTCTTCCCTGACATCCAGTGCAAAATTTTGTTGCAGAAGCTCTCGGGGCCTGATTATTTACCATTTGATGAATAAAGAGACAAAAGTGGGTAGATGATCCCACTAGTCTCAGAGTAGACAGATAATCCAGTGAGGACCTAAGGCCCAAATTCAGCAGGGACATTGGAGAGCCAAGAAGGGATCATGGACAGAGAGTGAGCTCCCCACTGAATGGTTGGGAGTGGACACAACCACATTCTTAGCATCCACAAGTTCAGAAATGGCATCTGTACACATGCGGCACTTTGATTAAGGTTAGAGCTCAGGGTCTAGCTTTAGATGAACAAAACGAAGGACAGAGAGAGAGAGAGAGAGAGAGAGAGATTAGAGAACAGCAAAGCCAGAATAATGGGAAAAAATGAGAAGTTGAGAACTGCAAAGACAGAATAATAGAACTGATGAATACAGAACAGTATGCATTTTCAATCCATTTCCCAAAGGAGAATCTCCTACTGTCCTCTGCAGCTGCCTCCAGCCCTGGAACACTTGCCCACAAGTTCCTTCTCTGACACCCTAAGCTCACTGCAGCCTGGCTCTATGTGACCAGAGCCCTTGAATCCTGGGAATAAGAGACTCAAAATATTGGATTCTGAAATGTGCAATGAAACCACCTAAGAATAACATCTTACATGTCATCCAAAGGATCTGCTTATAGCAGGCTTGTTTTATTTTACAATTAGGAATTAAGAAACACTAGATTCAAGAGTATTTGTCTTTTTATCAGTTTACAGAGCAGAGTCACATACAAGAAAATGAAACTCCATGTTTTAAATACGTACTTAAAATATAGTCAACATGACAGTTGAGACAGCCAGTTGTGTTCTGGTTTGCATAATGGTTTACCACAGACCCTACAGGAAATGTTCACCAGAGCCCTCATTTGCCCCCAGAGCGCCCCGGGGGGGCCCACAGGTTTGTGTACAGGGAGGCAGTAACTCTGCAGGGCTGTGTCCTGGCGGCTGGCACAGAGGTACACTGCTGAGTCTTCTGGGTGCAAGGCAGTCAAGTCAAGGTAGATGTGAGATTTTTCTGAGCACCTAGCTGAGAAGCGGCTAGGCACTGTCTCATTTTGGGCCAGTTCCTGAAGGTTGCAAAGAAACATGAGCTCTGGAGGCTTCTTGGCATTCTGTTTATACCAGTACATGGCATTATGTCCCAGATGTTGTTCGCATTTTAAAGACTTCTTGCTTGCTGTTCCCATGACCAGATGTCTTGGCGTCTGGATAATTGTGGTGCTCATGGGGACTGTGGGGAAAACGAACAAAACTCAGATAGAACCTACCGACATGTTATCACCACAGCCCCAAAGGCAAGCATTCAGTCCAAGGACATGCCACTGGAACCCAAGACTCACCTACCCCCAGGAGACAGAGTGTCACACTGCAGAGAAGCCTGCATCTCATGGTGGGGTCAGGACTCAGATGGGCGTCCTCTAGGTAGCACCGCCTGGGCCAGGAAGCTAGAATTGGCTTCCATGACCCTGACTGGGGGATTTACCTGTTACGTCACTGTCCCCAACTGTCCCCACCCAGTGGTGCTTCTTCTTTCACTTTTTTGCACCCTCTCTGGATTCTGATAGGTGGGGCGTTTGCACTGAACAGGCTGGATCAACGAGGACGAACACAAAATGGCCAGTGCCAGCCTGTGAGTCTCAGTGGTGTTCATGACGCTGCCCTTTTGCTCTTAGTTGCCGTCCTGATTATACAGCTGCTCTCTGTTACCTCCCTTCTGAGACCCCTTTAAACGTATGGACACATTACCACTGGAGAATGAAAATGTATTTTATATGATGTTTAATAGAAAAAATTCAACATTACTTCATATATATGACAACATACATATTTCCTCATGTAAATCCAGAATAACCTGCAATGAGGTGAGCTCCAAAGCCCACTCACTTTTAAATGTTAGAAACCAAACCAGCCTCCCTATTCCTCAACTAGTTGAGGTATCCTTCTATGATCATTTCTATACTATATAAACCGTGTGTTTTTGAACATTTAGTTATTGGAATATCATTTCTTAAAGTGTGATGGTATGCCAGTATTGGATTTTATTCTAAAAGATCGAACATACAAGTAGATGCAATGAAATGATCCATTATTCTTAAATGATTTCCAATATCTTGTTATTATTCTTAATTTTTTTTGCCAAACTGTAACAGTAACTAAATCATTATGGTTAGAATTAGGTCATTAATCTGTAAGTATGTGTTACAGCCAGAAGAATAATTATCTATTACTTAAGTGAAGAGATTGGAAATTTAGATTTTTTTACCAGGGATGTGTCAAGTCAGAAGGAAATCATAACATTTTTCTAATGTATAAAGTTTGCAAAGTTATGTGGCTTAAAATTTAAGTAATCGGTTTTGGACATTGTTACCGTTTGTGTCTGGATGTCCCCCCAAAGTCTTCTGTAGTGTCATGGTTTATGTCAGTGGCTCCCAAACCTCTTGAATTACAGACTCCACCAAATCTAGCATTTGTGATTGGTTCATTGTCCAGCCCTTGGTGTGGCGGTATGAGTGATACACCCTCCTAGGGATAGAGCCAGCACATGATGTAATGGAGGGAAGAAGGTGTATCGCTCTCTCTCTCTCTCTCTCTCTCTCCCTCTCTCTCTCTCTCTCTCTGGTTTGTGACTTGCTATTTGCCATGGCCACGAATGGCTGCCCCACCATGCCACCCTGCCTTGCAGTCTACTGAGTACAGACTGAATCCTCCAAGAACTTTAAGATATAAACATTTCCTTTTTTATATTGGACTTTGGGTATTTTGTCTCAGCAACAAGAGTGAAAACTAACTAAGAAATGCAGTGTTAGACTTTTTGGAGGTGGCTGAATCTAGAGTGTGTGTTGATTTGTAGTGCAATGCTGGGGTTAAGAGTTCTGAGATGAAGGGTGGGTGACTGCGGGATCAGCCCAATGACTGGATTGGTACCACTCTAACACCAGTAGCCTGGGATTATAGTACAGTATAAGGGAACTGAAGAGGCTCCTTTCACTCTTTCTCTCTCAGGCTTGTGCTGTCTTCCTGGTCAGGAACTGCACCCCTCTGTCATGTGCCACCCCCCTTGCAGCCAGCCAATTATGGATAGAATTTCTACAGACTGTGAGCTAAATAAAACTGCTCCTTTAAGGACTGAGAATTTAGCTCACCAGCGCAAGTGCCTACCTGGCAAATGCAAGGTTGTGAGTTCAATTCCCAGCATAAAAAAAAAAGCCCTGCTCCTTTAACTTTGGATGTTGGGTATTTTGTATCAGCAATGACAGAAAAGTGATTAAGACAGAATTTGCTACCAGAGCAGTGGTGTCATTGCTGTGACTGTACCTGCCTGTGTGGTTCAGGCACCTTTGGCAATGCATTGTGGGAAAAGTTCGGAATCATTTGGAGATGCCAGCTCAAAAAGTAGAGCTGGAATGAATGCCTTAGGCCAGTGTGTCTGGGAGATTCTGGTTAGAGCTGACAAGAGCAGAAGGCTGAGAGAAGTCCTGCTGCTAAGGCTCGGAGGTTTCTGCTGGGAAGAATGGCTGGGGATAAGGACTGAATTGCTTGTTGGACTCAAGATGATGTGTGCAATGGTTTGGCAGGAAGTTTGTCTGCACTGTGCTCATGTCCAGAGACTTTTCCTGAGACTGCACTTAATAGTGACAGACTAATCTGGAAGAAGAAAGTTCAATGGCTTCTAATGTGGAGGCATTTGTATAGATACTGTTGGAGGCTTTTAGCCAAATATTTGAGAATCAAGAGCCAAAAAGCCAGCAGAATGATATAAAACATTGTGAGTTTGGCCAGAAAGGAAGCTCCAATAAAGCTATGGGTTGCAAAGACCGAGTAAAGGAGATTTTAATTGCTAAGCAGGAACAGGAGAATAAAAAGACTGCCTGAGGACATCGCAAGAAGCAGTAGGACTCCACATGCTGCAGCCTCAAAATTGCAGAAGTGAAAGACTTCACTTTGAGAAGAAAGCTCTGAAGCACCATGTTCAGGAGTGGTGACAGCATAACAAAATTTCAAAGTCCAAAAACCTCTGTGACTGCATGAGGCACTGCAGAGACATCCAGACACAAACCACAGCAGGAGGCCAGGAGAGACTTTAGCTCAGGGCTCTGGTCTACAGGAGCCAGACGGGGTCGGAGGCTCCTCTGTCATGCGCTTTCCTGTGACGTCACAGCCTGTGATGATCGCCCTCTTCAGGAGGTCTCCTCCTTGTTCATTTCCTGAGCTTGCTCCTTCCAAAGGCTGGCTTAGGTAGGCTTGAGTGGGGTGGGCAAGTTCCACCAGGAGGTGCCTCTAACAATTATTCCTGCAGCAGGGGCTGCCTCCCTTCACTTTGCTGCCCCAGCAGTTGGCTGCCTCCTCCCTTCCTTTCCTTTTCAGGACCCAGCATCACAGTAAGGCTGACTTCCCTTTTCTGAGTCTAAGATGAAGACATCACTAAGTGTTGGGAGCAAAGTGACTAAAGAACACCATGAAAGTTAGGGAAATCTAGATAGAATGGCTCCTTTGTCCTTGAGCTGCTGACAAATCACCTTCCTTCTTCGTACATAGTTTAAAACCCAATACCTGGCCCAAGATTCATCAATATCACCACTATTGATATATTGCATGTGTACTTCTTTATTGTGGAAACTGTCACATGTTTAGCAGCATCCCTGGCTTGTACCTATCATATTCCACTACTGCCCCTACCCATACTCATCACAACCCTTCTGATAACAGGAAATCAGCCTGGTTAAGAACCATCTTCATGGCAAGCAGCAGTTCACCTCCTCTACCAGTCTGATTGCCTTGGAAATGGAGCAAAGAAAATTGACAGTGTCAGAGCTCCCCCTACCGGTCGGTCAGGCAGAGTATATGGGCATAGGTCAGCGCTCCTGATGGGTAAGACCAAGAGCTAGGACTGCCAGAAAGGCTGTTGGTACACACACACACACACACACACACACCCCTAAAGGATAAAAGGAGACAAAAATAATTTTTTACACCTGTTGTTCTGAGAGGCTGGCAGAATTGGAGAAGAGGGAACCTGTACAAAAGAATCCGGCGCTGACGCTGAGGTCCCTAGCAAGATTCCGACTTCCTTCAAGAAAGTAAAACAGGGAGGAAAAAGGAAATAATTTAGCATGGAAATAGTGCAATCCACGAAAATGTAGGGAGTTGTAGGACCAGTCGGAATGAGGCAGAGCCCTAGAGACAAACGAGAAAAAACGGGAAGTTAACTCAATCGTATCCAGATGCATATTTTGGCTACTGGTGATGATTTGGACTATCCAGTATTTAAACTCCTTCTTATATTTGGGCCATTTCCAACAGTATGGGTTTTAGATGAAAAGGCATGTATGTTGGTAGGCTTTGTAAACAGAATATTCCATTTTAGAAACAAAATCTCCACTATTGCTTCTGCTTTGTGTGATCTCCCTAGGAACATAGTTCTGCCTGGAAGGGCTGTCTCCTGCCAGTCCCCTGAGGGATCAGGTGTTCTATCCTGGGTGACACGACAGAACGGGATGAAGGTGGGGTCTCTATTCCTCAGACAGGTCAAGTACAATTATCCTGGCACAGACTCCTATAAGGATTTTAGTGCTGTCAGATTTGGACATTCTGCACTAGTGCTCAATTTTAGTCTCAGATCTCCAGTGCCCTGGTTTCCATGCTGCTCAGCTGGTGATAGTTAGTGGTGCCTCTGGCTCTAAAAACACGCATTTCCTTGCTAACAAAAGCATCAAAGTAAACACACACATCAAGTCATGCAACCTTCTCCTGCAGATGGACCAACAGCGACTAGTTATCTAAACAGAGACTCAGATTCAAATTAGATGGGACATCCTTTCACAGTTCATTCATCCTTCACCTTTATAAATTACTATCACTCCATATTATTTTGCCTATTGAACTATTAAATTCTCACATATCCATTTTTAATATTTTCCTTTATTAAGTCTACTATTACACGGATCAGGAATATTCGATCTATAGTCCACTGAAAATTACAAAAGCTAAATGTAGTACTATGGTATGCAGGCATTATTTATTGACTTTAAAATGATGATATGCTGTCTTCATTTTGTTATTTGGTAGAACATACAGGTGTTTGTGGAGGTAGGCATGAGAATATCTAGGAGAACTTTGAATTCCCAAGCCTCAAGTTAAAGTTATTCCATTTATATTTAATTTTGAGTTTAGAAGTGAGAGCCTGTATTTTCTGATCTTTACAATTTTCAAAAGACCGTGAAAATACTTTGTAGTAAAGAAAGCTAAGAAATTTAGATTCTAATGTGGAAAGCTGAGTGGGCTATCTTGAGTAGCTTCCTTTGTCCCATTCCAAAATAAACTGCAAAATGAACTTTCACAGAAAGGCTACCAATCTTCTTTTTAAACCACTTGCTAGACTTTGCATCTGGGAGAAGGGTAGAACATGAATGGCAGCATGGATAGATACTCTAAGCTTCCTTTTCCTGCACAACAGCTAGAGCTTAAAAAATATAATTCTTAGATTTGCAAGAAGCAATGGAAATTCCAAGTGATTGTTTCAACAAGATGAACCAGGAACCCAAAATGCAAGCAGAGTGAAAGTTCCTGTTTCCCATCTGTGTCCTGGATTTTGCTTAACGTCACCTGTTTCTTATGGCCAAGTATTTTGGTCTCATTCAGTGTTTGGGCATCTGGACAATTTGGACTTCAGCAGATCTTTGCAGATGGACATAGAAGCCGGAAGTAGATTTCAGAAGGGAAACTGTTGCTGCCATCTTGTCAGAACCATTTTCTCACCCTGAAGAAGAGTTCTGATCACTGTTGGAACATTCTTGCTTCAAGCACAGAGAAGACCACCAGACAGATGTTCAAGAGTGAAATCTTTTCTCAATGAATTCACTGATGTTGCAAATGGGTGAAATGGCATTCTAGACCTCCTTTGGTCTGGTCATTAGATTTTCCTAGCTGTTTTCTCTGCATGTTCCCTAAGGAATTTTAGCTCATTGCCAGTGCTCTAGGAATTCATGTGACAACAGGTCTCCATGGACTGGGCGGGGCTGAGGCAGAAGCCCACACTGCAGACTCTCTCTGATTTGTCCCAAGACTAAGTTGTCTCCCTCCCAACATCCAAGGCTCAAACCCTGTCCTCTCTGGTCCCATTACGGGCCACATGCAGCAAGTCTGGCAGTCCTGGGTAATTGCTAGGACACCTGCACATCAGTGGAGAGGAATCATCTGCATGCAGCTCCTCACTCCACAGCACTGGAACCCTGAAAACCACACTTTCCCGTGACACAAATTAACCCAAACTTTCTCTTAACCCTTTATCATCCAGGGAATTCCCTTGGGCCTCCGTCTGGGTTCCTTGGAGCTCAGTATGGTCACAGCTCCTCCTCATAGCAGAACAATCAAAAGTGTTGCCAGGGCTCAGCCCCGCTACAGTAGACTCTGGGGCAGAGTGGCAGAGGTTTTAGAAATCAAGACAGATACACATAGATGGGGAAAGCCTTGTACTTAGGCCCTGGCCCTCCTCAGGCTGATTTCAGTGTAGGCTCCCTGAACATCTTATGTGGACAAGGCAGGGATGGGCCAGGCTGTGGAGTCCAAGGCCTGGCTTCAGGCCAGGAGGAGGACGTGAGCTTCAGAAGGGTTAGATAGTAATATTATTTTCTTTGAAGGACCTCTAGCTTAAAAATAATTTTTAAGTAAAAGAGCCTTCACCACAGAGAGACATAAGTCTGATCAGCACTTTCTCCTATTACTCAGCCTGCGCAGTTGTACCAAGTGTGTGGTCTAAAGTCCATGCCAGGAGGTAGTTTAGTTGCAGATTTCTGTCCACATGGAGACATCTGCAACAACAGACTCAACCAGACTTCCTTCTCCTGGACAAGACAGAGCGCTGGGAGCCAGCAGAGAGGCAGACACGCAGGAGTTGGTGCACAGGCAGGAGGTCCTTTTGCAAGGCTGTGGCCAAGCTGCTGGCACAGAAGTGGATGTCTGAGTCCTCCAGCTTTGTGGGATGAATCTTCAGAGTGAAACATGAGCTATCAGGCTTTTCACCTGAATAGTCATCCTTGAATGTTTCAGACTTCTCCAAGATACTACCCACACAGAAGCGAACCAGAAACTCCATTCTATGTCCCAAGATCTGACTAGCACTAGAAGTCAAGGTAACTAGAAACAGGATCCCAACTCAAGATCACCGTCTGTCCCATCTTTTTGACTTGTTGGGTAGTTTCTGAATGATTCCAGGTTCTGTGTGTCCTATAGAAAGCGGGGTGGTGCATCAAAGGAATAGTTTAGAACTACTTTAAGCAAGTCAGAAATGACAATCTCCCAGAGTCTTAATAATCCACCTGCTATTAGAAGACTAAAAACTGACCAACACTGTCATAGTTTATGTTGGTGGCCCCCAGGCCTCAGGTATCTGCATTGTGCATTTGTGATTGGTTCATTGTCTAGTGCTTGGATTGGGAGTGTCAGTGCTACACGCTGCTAGGGGTGGAGCCAGTAATCCTTAGCAGGGACACAACAGGAACAATGTATCTCCTAGCTCTAGTTGCTGGTCACTGGAAACAAAGGAGGAGTGTGCTGAGCTCCCAGGGTTCCCTAGGCAGGTCTGACAGAGTTGTAGAAATAACTCTGGCCACACCTATCATTCCTGCAGCACCCTCTACAAGACACACAGCAGAGTTTTTGCTGCAGGGTACACATCTGAGATAGTCCACGACTTGGGGCTCT
>PVJX010044393.1:0-13211 GCA_004027295.1 Dolichotis patagonum
GGAATGAAAATAAACTTTTCCTTTCCAGCCCCAGCCAACCCTGATACTGGATATTCAGTCCAGGGTCTTTGCACTGATCCACATCTCCAGCCTTTTCTTATTTTAACTTTGTCAAAGGTATTTTATCTAAGCAAAAGGAAAGCTAACTAACACAATGAGATACATTAAAAATTGATGAACTGTAGGTAGATAGATGGTTAACTCATGTATAACATGTATTAAAGTATACAAGGTTTTCTCACAATACTTAAAATTATCATAATAAAATTTTATATTTTTAATGCATGTTACATAGATGATTGGGTAAATCCTTTCTAAATGCTATGATTTGAATGTTTCCTCTCTAGATTGTAGTTGTGGAGATGAGATCTTTAGGACATGATTAAACCATGAGGACTTTTGCTTTGTGAATAAAATCAAGTTCCCAATTAAAGAGATTTTGCCTTTAAGCTTATTTGCTCTTCTGTCTTCCACCATGCAGAGACATATCAGCCAGAGCTACGATGGAAGCCAAGAGAACAGCTCTCACCAAATATTGAATCTGTCAGCACTTCGATCATTGAGTTCCCAGACTGCAGAACTGTGAGAAAATGCATTTCCGTTTTTTATGAACCGCCACCCCTAGACATTGTGTTCTATCAGCACAGATGAACTCACCAACTATTCCATCAACATTGTAAGATCAAAGCTACACTGATAAAGAACATTTTGTACTAAGATCTTTTTTCAAAGATATAATGGAGTGAGGTAAAGAAGAATTGAAGTAGTGCTGACTGAACAGGTACCTACCTACCATCTGTCAGCACTGCAGTGAAGCTACAGTGATTTATAGAGGTCCCACCCACAAAGTGAAACAGGCGGGACCCCTTAGATGACTGACATGGAAACAGTTTGAAGAGACTTGTAGCTGGCCATAGTTCATGAAATAAAGATCAGAGTTGCCTGCACTCAAGTATTGACTCAAGATACAAAAAAACTACCTGGTAAGGATAACCAAGAGGCATTTTACTGCTCAATTCCATCTCTCCTTTTAATGTAATTAGCCACTTAGTCAAGGATATACTTAAAGAAAACAACTTTATACTGCTTCAAATGTGTTTAGTTTTCTAAATATTATGTAACTTTCATTTATTGGTTTAAATCCTATTATATTTCTTATTCATTTTAAGTCATATTACAAAGTGTATATTTTATGAATTTTCTTTAAACTCTTAGGTTACCAGGCAGGCAAGTAGCACTCAGATCTGTAATTACACTTAACTAATTAACTAACTAGGAGTTAGTAGGACAAGAAAGTGCTATTCTTTCTCTTTAAAATCGTGAACAATATATTGGTAATATATCAACTAGTTATTTTTAAACATATATATATTAATGTTTACATTCACTTTAATAAATTTATTTCCAATATAGAACCACTTTCTTACTGAATGTTCTTCATAGGTTACTTTAAATTTGGTAGTTAATAGGGTCTTTAACATGACATTACACAAGAAATCACAGTTTTAAATATTTCCCACACATTCAGTAGAATGGTCTATTTTCAATTGCAAAAAATTACCAAAATTTTAAAGGGAAAAAAATTATGATTATGGAAACTATGGAGTTAATCAACAACTAATTTTACACAACTGAAGGAAAAAAAATCCAAATAAAGAGAAAATGGTTGAAAGTCATTGATTCAGAGACTATTTTAACCATGTTTCTTATTTTACTGATCACTAAAGGCAATAAATTAACTGCACATCTAAATGGAAAATTACATGACAAAGAAAATTCCATGCACATGAAGATTATAAACTGTAAATAACAACTGTGGTAGTGCTTTGATTGTCATACTTCAATTTTTAAAAGCATAGTTAGTATTTCTTATATAATATGTTTGCTCTTATTAAATCAAAGCTTTAAAAGTGATTAATTCATAAATTAAGTTGCTTATAATTAATAATTTAGACTTATTTTAACAGCAGTCACTTTAGGAAACTTTTTCGTAATCCTAGAAGGTTATCTAACACTTTCATAAAAGTTGCAGACTTACATGTTATAGATGATGTATAAAGATATTTGTACAGCTACAAATATATGTTCCTAAAAATTAGTTCTTGTGTCCATGCCCTTTAATGTCTTTTATATGTCCATAGCATTTGTCTTTCAATAATCATTTTTTCAGCTACCCCATGCCCTGGTATTTTGTTAAATTATATTAAGGTCAAAGACATATTCGGGGCCCTCAACTAAAAAACCATTTTTCAGGAGTAATTAGTTAATCTTTGAAATCAACATATTTGTCAGAATTTACTTAAAATGTAATATTCTCCTTATTATCAATTAAATTGGTTGTAACTAAGGTCTATGCACAAGCCCACCTCATGTATTTAAGAGGCAATTTATAATGATAAATTATAAATCTGAATCAGTAACTTCAAGGGACACCTATACAGTTACTCTCTTCATTTTCTTCCTTTATTTTTTAGGTATTTGGGTGAATAAACATCAATATTATTTTATAAAGCTTTGCCTGTAAGTGACAGAAAGTTTTCCAAATTTAATGATGATCTATATCCCCTAAAGGAGAAACTCAATTCAAGATAATGGGCTGCATAATGTGAAATTGGACATATATGGAGAGTGGCAAAGAAATCAAAGGTAAATTAATGAGAATGCTTGTAATTACATTTATATGTTTTCCCTATAATAAACTTTTGAGATGAATATGTACATTTGATTTGTCCACATGCTTAATGAAGGGGAAAATTGAATCTAATTACCTTCCAGTTGAATATTTACTCTTAATGAAAATTCTTTTAGTTTTTCAATATCTTATTTTAAAAGATAGCCCAATAAATGCAATAAATCAAACCATATAAAAGTAGTTTCCTTCAAACCTAACAAAATGTTTTTATCCTATTCTACATTACTACTTACTATATGTGAATAAATTTTAGATATCAGGTTCAATTATTTTATTCTACATGAGATATCTTTGTGACTGTTTTATAGATTCTTTAATACAGTATTCAGAAAAGTTCAATTTATAAATAATAAACCATTTTAAAATTAAACAAAATACATATTTTATAGGTTAAAATAGTATATAGTTAATAAAAATACATTAATCTATCTACATCTGGCTTTTATTCTACTATAATATTTCTTAAATAATGAAAGGTTGATTTTTCCCACATAAATCTTTAATTAATATTTGGTTAGATTACTTATCTTAGCAATGTTTATTTTCAATTTAAACTAAACTCACTTCTTAGTTATTAAATTGATCTTCATATTGTTGCTAGAAAGAAAAATTTATTTGTCTATTCAGATAAAAATACAACATTTTATACTTTACAGGTGAATACATGTCTCTCTAAAGTTTAAATCTCATCAGCAATTTATTTTTAACCCTAGATGAAGACAAATCACAAAGCCACAGATTTATTGCATAATAATTGTGAATCATTTTCTTCTCTGCCATATGCTATCTTCAAGGCAATGTGCATGTAATGATAAAAAGCAATGCAATAGTGGATCAGATTGCATTACAAGGTATAAATGCCACTTACAATCACATTCTTAGTGTCATTTTCTACTTCAAATTTAATACTGAGAGTAAATGAAGATGGCAGATAAAAAACACTTGAAAATAAGGCTTTATAAAAAAAAAGGTGCAGATTTCATGACAGGCAAAGGTTTGTGTTATGGCCAATGCTCTTTTGGGGATTGATGTTCTCAGGCCAATATTTTGTGTGCAAAGGAGTTCACTCTGAGTATAAGGATTCGCCCTAAGAATTGAATCTGTGAACTAAAGTCTTGATACTGACTTTATAGTCTCCAAAACTGTGGAATAAACTGTTTTAGCCGAGCCTATGCAAAGACAGTTTTTAGCTAAATTTTTCCTCTTTAATTTTTTTCTATTAGACTTTAGATTTTCCATATATTTAGATTATGAGTCTAACAATGGAAACAAAAAGACAAAACATAATGAAATTGTCATGGGGTCTGATACTTATTCTGAAAGTCTTATTATTAGAAATCAGTAAATTCATATTGCAAAGAGCATGAAAACATGCAAAGTACAAAGAGTCAAATCATATGTGGTTGGGAAGCCACATTCTCTCCCTCTTGCCCACACTGTGTGGGGTGCACTGTGTGTAATCCCAGCAAGGTATACACACAACCTCTTATTTTGTCAGCTCTGCACTTCACATTCTGTGCCTGACCTGTGAGGAAGACTTATTGCAATATTACAAACAGACAGGACTGCAAGTATTAAAGATATAGGCTAAAGACTATCAATACATCAACTGATGCTTTCTCTGAGAAAGAATCAGAAAGAATATTGGAAGACCATTTTTGCTCATAGAATGTAATATTTGTAACAAAAGACCTTTAAAGGGTATCATGTTAAATATATGCTAATACCTGATGCTAATACCTGAGAAGATGTCTTGATAGAGAACAGCTTTTCTGTTGTGGCTGAGGACCATGGAAATAATAACAACACCTACTTCATATTAGATGTGAAAGTGTAACTTAAATAGAGTACATTGGAAAAGTTTCACCACAGGCATATATAGCTAAGTAAATCACATGGCCTCCAATTCTGCTTTTACGCTAATAAAGATGTTTCATGTTGAAATGTTGCATTTAACTCTTGATAAGAGTACTGGCCCTGTAAAAAAGGCTGTGCTTCCTATAAAGTTACATTTGACAAAGATATTTTGTTGCCAGATGCTTAGGTTGTTTTATGCACAAATATGCAAGCTGCTTGGCTACCACTGACGAATGTGTTTTAAAATTTTTTACCACCAAGATTGATCTGTGTCACTGTGCGCTCTTTTGCTAAACTTCTCATGAAACTTTCTTGCCATAGCTGCCTTTGAATTCTAGGCCGTGCAAAATTATGAATATGTGAGACCATTCACAAATGAACCCAGGGAATTATGTGTTTTTCTTTCTTACAACAGGAACAAACTCTGTTACTTATTCAAATCCAGGATGCTATTTCTATTTCCATAAAATAGAACTGATTACCTAAGTAGGCAAGAGTATAATGACAGTTCTCTAACAATTTGTTCTTGGTATTTAAAATGGCTAGCTTCTCAGGCTGAGTGATTTTAATGAATATAAATTACAGTGATCCAAAATAGAGCTCATACTTAGTTTCTCATTTTTATTGTATTGCCAATTCTATTTTTGCTCACACTTAGGCATTTCTTTGTCCATTAAGAAATATTGGCAAGTAATATATCTACGTCTTGATTATGGTACAAATTGAAAATAAAATTCCCCAGAGATGAATTTGTCATGGTCTTTAATGTTACGTGTGAAAATTGTAAAGTTCCATATTTTTCCCCTATCATCGTTTAAAAAGCTTTCAATTCAGAAGAAGTGTATGTGCCATATGGATGATTTAACAACAAAAAACCTGATTTGTTTTGTCAGTATTCAAATTTCCCCAGCAAGGTATCGTCTTCACGTCATGTGTTTCAAACTTTTATTTTCCTTCAGATAAGGGAAGATTGTACTGTTTCAAAATAAATAAATGCCACCCAACAGAAAGTACAGATAAATGGCAGCGGGCTCTGATATTGGAGTAGCTATAAAATTGAGTCTTTTTCATAGCTGAATTGCTTGTCTACATGGTGATACTTGGAAGACAGATCTATTACTATAACAACATCTGTTCTTTCTCTCAATTTCTGCCACATTGGTTTGCATTAGAAATCATGTTGCTGAGAAGTCATTAAAGAATGTATGCACAGTTTAAAATAAAAAACAATTCACATTCCTAGCTTCACAGAAATACAAAGGAATTTTTTTTTCTTTAAGATGTCATGAGGTATCGGCAAGTATGTAGATCTGCCTGGAGGTTGATTTCCTTATGTTATCTTTTTTTTGTCTACAAAGATCATATGAATATTCAAGTATTAATTTCATTTTAGATTTTTACCTCTGCCTTGGCCTCTTTGATTGAAAGTTTATACCCCACTTAGGTTATAAAATATTTCTTCAGAAAATAAAGGGATAAAAGAACCATATCAATGAAAATAGAAATGAAAAGGGTTAAATCATAACAGACACAGTAGAAATCCAGAAGGTCACTAGTGACTACTATGAAAAGTTGCACTACAATATATTAGAGAGTCTAGAAATAATGGATGGAATCCTAAACACATATTAATTACCAAAACTAAATCAAGAAAACATAAAATACCTGAATATTCTATCAATACAGTGAAATTAAGGCATTGATAATAATAATAAGCTACTAACTAAAAAACGCTCAGGTTCTGATGCATTCATTGCTGGATTCTGCAAGAACTTCAAAGAGGTTATAATATGACCAACATGCTTCAACGTCTTTAATGAAACAAAAGGAAAGGAGTTCATCTGAACTCATTCCAGGAAGCTAGCATCACGCTGATTCCAAAACCAGAGAAGGTCCCACATGAAAAAGAAAACTACAGGCCAAACTCTTTAATAAACATGGACCAAATATCCTCAAGACACCGGCAAACAGAATGAAATAAAACATCAAAAAGATTGTATATCATGATGAAGCAGGCATCATCCCAGGGATACAAAGATGGTTCAATATATGAAAATTAGTAAATGTAATATACTACATAAATATACATAAAGACAAATTCACATGACCATCTCAATAGATGAAAAAAAAGCCTTCGACAGAATCCAGCATCCTTTCATGATTAAAAACCGTGAATACATATAGAAAGACCTTCTCTAAATCTAACAAAAGTTATTTATGAAAAGTCTACTCTGAAAACATATTAAATGGATAAAATCTTAAATTTGTTCCCTCTAAAATCAGGAACAAGACAAGGATGCCCACTATGACCACTCCTGTTTAGTACAGTGCTCAAAACATTAGCCAGAGCAACCAGGCAAGAGCAGGAAAAGGAATATACACATAGAAAAGGAAGAGGTCACATATAATTATTTGAAGACGATATGATGTTTTACACAGAAGAACAAAAAAATTTTGCTAAAGACTCAAGCTAAGTAACGAACCATAGCGATGTAGCTGGACACCAAATCAATATGCAAAAGTTAGTGGCATTCCTGAACACCAATACAAAACTCACTAAGAAAATTTTGCAAAAAATTCCCATTTACAATAGCATCATGAAAAAGTAAATTGCTAGGCGTTAAGCTAATGAAAGAAGTGAAAGACCTCTACAATCAAAAGTAAAGTATATTGAAAAAGGAAACCTAAAATGACATCAGAGAATAGAGAGCTATCCCCTGTTCCTGGATAGGCAGGACCAATACATCAAAATCCCTGTATTATCGAAACAGATGTACAGACCTAACACACTCCCAGTCAAAATACCAACAACATTCTTGCGAGAACTAGAGAAAAAAAACTAACCTAAGATTTATATGGAGCCAGAAAAGACCCAAAATATCAAAAGCAATACTGGAAAACAAAAATGAAACAGGAGAAATCACAATCCCAGATTTCATCACATATGAAAAAAGCTACAGTAATAAAAACAGCACCATAGTGACACAAAACCAGAAATACAGAACAATGTAACAGAATAAAAGATGAAGATCCCAGGCACATTAGTTCATCTGATCTTCAACAAAGGGACCAAAAACATACACCGGAGAAAAAATAGCTTTGTAAAGAAATGTTGCTGGGAAAATTGATAATATGTATAAAGATTGAACCTCTGCCCATATCTATCACCATGCACCAAATAAAAATCAAAATGGATCCATAATATGGACATTAAAGCAGAATCAGTCTATAGGAAGACAAAATAGGAAAAACTCTTGAGACTTAAGCTTGGGAAAGTACTTTCTGAACAGAACTCCAATTGCACAAGAAACATCATTTAGCATCAACAAATGTGATCATATCAAATTTTAAAACTTCTTAACAACAAAGAAAACAAACAATTGAGTGCAGAGGAAACTTACAGAATGAGAAAGATTTTTGATATCTACTCTTCTGGTAGACGACTAACATTTAGAGTTTACTAAGAGGTCAAAAAATCAGAACCCTCAACGTAAAAGATCTAGTGAAAAAACGGGCAAATGAAATGAGTAAATACTGCAGAAGAAAAACAAATGGCCAATAAATACATTACAAATGTTCAACATCTCTGGTCATCAGAAAAATCCAAATTAAAACAATATTAGGATTCCAGCTTACTGAAGAAGGAATGACTATCATCAAAAAACAGACAAAAAATAAGAAATTCTTGCAAGACTGTGGAAGTAAAAGGTAACTTTTTCATATTTTTTGTGGGAATGTAAACTGGTACAACCACTATAGAAACAAGTATAGCGATTCCATAAATACTAAAACTAGAAATCCAATTCAACCCAGCTATTCTCCTTCTAAGTATCTAAAAAAAAAAATAAAGACTTCATGTAACAGTAATACAAGCATATGTATGTTTATAGCAGCACAGCTCATAAAACCTAATCTTGGAAGCAACCTATATATCCAACAACAAATGAATGGATAAAGAAAATGTATTTATACACAATAGAGTACTGCTTTGCTACAGAGAAGGATAAATGTGTGATTTGTAGGAAAACTGACACACCTTGAGACCATAATATTAAGTGAAGATAGACATAAAATTAAAAAATCATATAACTCCTCTGTTATTAGAAACCTGAAACAATAAATTTTTTAAAATAATATATGCAGAACAAGAAACAAAAGAGATAGATTATTTGAAGTGGGAACAAGACCTAGAGAGGCAGGGAAGAAGGAGGGAATACAAATAATTAAGATATGTTACACCCATGTACTTACTCCATAAGATGAATGTAATTATTATGTACAGCAAACATGCAATAATAAAAAAATAAACATAAAAAACCCTCATATGCTACAAATAAATTAGAACTAATTTTTTATGTTTTTTAAACATGGTAAATTCTGTTGCCATGAGTACTTTTTACTTACTCTCACTTCTGTATCTCCAATCAATCAAACAATCGTATTTCAATTTCAGTTTGTATGTTAAAATTGATGTCAGGTTACCATTCCCACCATATATAATGAGGAAAAGACCTAGATTTCTCTTTCATACTCTTACAAGTCATTTATCCACAGACAAACCTTTAACATTTTATTTAATCAAAAATTTCATATCAAGTTAAATTTCATATAACCAATAAAAGCTGTCAGATTTGTCACTTTTCTACTATATTTATGACACAAAATTTACCTTTATTCTCACTTTTATCTTAACAGTGACACAGAAAATTAGAATAGTGCAAAAGTTTTTCTTATAAAATAGTCTTTGAGATCAAGTAGGAGCATAAATAAACACATGGCTGGCATAGTATTACATAAGCCTTCTGATTGAAATATTATAAACAAATTAATTAAATATATGTCTATTTATTTATACACTCTTTGCTTAAAATTGAGGCAATCATATGAAAATAAATGGAAGTGCTTAATTATAATATTACCTGTATATTAAAATGTGAAAATATTAAATACAAAATATTCATAGACAAATGTATGTTCTGAAAAGGTATTTGTATATTTAATACATATGTTATCCATGCAGTGCTTGCTCCATCTCTTTTTAGAACTGACATCATTATGAGATTCTATGATTTTTAATTTTTTTTTTTGAGACAAGGTCTCACCATATAGTCCAGGCTGGCCTCTAACTCACAGTGATAATCCTGCCTTAGCCTCCCAAGTCCTGGGATTACAGGTGTGTGTCACCATGCCAAACTGGAAATAATTTTTAACTGATTACTTTAGTGATCATTATTAAACAGTATTCAACATCAGGATTTAGTCTTTTCCCATTTCTTATTCTTCTTCCTATTATTACTTGGAGAAATAACACTGAAATTTAGAATAAAACATCATCGTTCCCCCTTTTAAATTTACATACTGTCAAACTTCCTTTGCTATAACAAAGGCTTGCTACTCATCACCCATTCATGCTCAGTATCAGTTGCTATTTCATCTACTGACCTGGGGCGAGACTTCCAGTTCTTTTTTTCTTCTAAGTTACTTTTCTATTCAGTTTTCAAGTTTGAGAATTTATAATTCAAAATCTTTATTTTGTTAATTTGCTTTTACATTCCTTTGTTTACATGACTAATCAGAAATCATGCCAAATTCTTTTCTACTGAAACACTATAGCCCTGGTGAAAATTAGAAGCACATTAGTAATCTTATTTAACTTCTTCAAGGAAAGAAATAAATGGTTTTCACCAAATGAAATGCATTGAGTACTTGTTGGCACTTTGATAGCCCCCATTTTATAACATATATGTCCATATGTAACATTTCTCTAGTTTTCAGTATGTTTTCAGAATAATTTAATCTGGAAAGCACTGCTGATATTCTGATCTCCTATTCAATCCATTTTTCTGTGTTAGCAATGATGTCACGGTGAACAGGAAGAGCAATAACACCAGCTGCACTTATCTGACTCAGTAATGTGTGCACTACAAATTTGGTAACCAAGTCTTCCTGATGACTGAAAACTTTCTTTAGTAAATTTTCTTATCTTAAAGTGGATTTTCCATTATATACAACCTGGCACATCTTAAAACAGTTTCTTGTTTTAATGTTTGTATTAAATTAAAAATTTTGAAATATTTTGAAATTACGTGGTGAACCTGACTGTTTAATTCTGCATACGACTGCTCTGGGCATTGATTTTATGACACATTGGCCGTGAATAAGTTTTTACGCTTATTTCCTCAAATTGCTGTCAACCTAGTATAAGGCCTCAGGTACAGTATCATCAAGTAATTCTATCGTAACTATTCCTTGTGTTCTCTACTGCTACCATGTTGTGTGTGTATGCTTGCGTATGTGTGTGTTTCTGTAAGAGAAAGATGCAGAGAAGGAGAGATTATGTACTTCCAAACAGCACTTAAATTAATTTATTTATCTTCTCTAATACTGAAAAAATCTCTCCAAATGAAATAAAATATTTACTATTAAAACAACTTTCTCAAGTTTCAGTAATGCTTTATGAAAGAATATACTAAATTTGTCCTTTATTTTAAACCTTACTGGCATAATGGTCGGCGACACTATGACTTCTGCAGTTGGTAACTAGATTTAATATAAACTTTTAAGCAAAACTTTATATTATTTATTCTGTCAAAATTGCATTGCTATGAACTTACAGAAAAATATCAATCAGCTCTTAGCCATAAAGTGATAATCCATGATTAGTACATAAGATAATATATCTGCCTGGCCTGGTTTGCTATAGCTCTTCTGATCTAGGACAAATGTGATACACAATTTTTAGGATCACATCCATTCTCTGAACCAAGGATTGTCATGATTATCTTGAGTAACTTCATGGTGCCCTGATAGAGGATCAGTAAGATTAACATCTCAATGACCTTTCTGTTTAAGCACACTCTTTTATTATTTTAATTATGTACACTTGGTAAAGATACTCCTGAAACTTCAGATTCATGAACTTCTATGAATCTCTATTTATGTTCCAGCTGTGGATAGTGGGAATTTAGGAGTGTACGAGCCAAAGCAAGATGGCATGAGCAGGGCCCTCTGCCTCTCTGATGAGAGCCCCAGAGCACTGCCTCTTCATTTTGTAAGCTACTAAACCCTTTTCCCCTTCCCATCACAGCCTTAGAACTGGCAGACAAGTTATAATCATAGCACTAATCTCACTATTTCCCTGTTAGTCCTGAAGTCAGCCTCACGTAAAGCTTTACTCATTTGGCTTAGTTCCCATCCATAGGTGGATCTTTTCTCCTACCTCACTCTACCCTAGAAATTCTACCAGTGAGCCTCCTAGAATTCACTGGCAATTATCAGCAAAGCACTTTGAATCTCATCCTCTCCTCTGATAAATGTCATCATTCTCTTGCTTGCCCCAGTAGACACTGTTTTCCCTCCAACTCTTCAAGTTGGATTTTGAGTTTCCCCAAGTCCTCCACATAGCTTGTGTCACTTTTTTTCTAAATTAACATCCTACATCCTCCTTGTTCATTTGATACTTTCAAATCATTTTTCTCCTTTCCTATTTAAAAAAAATGCTACTTCTATGTTTTAAATTGAAATACTTCATCAAAGCTTAGGTCACTCTATTTCATTGCTTGAATGTTTTTTTTCTTTCAGTATCACTGAAAAACCCTGGAACTCCACTCCCTCCATAGCTTCTAGTCACAGTTACGCTAAAAAATTGATATACTCAGTCCCCACTCTATGTCTTTTCTCATTCACCTCTTCCTTCCTCAAAGACTTGTTCCAGCAATTATTCTTTACCACCTTCCCAAGTATTCTTCAGACTTTTTACAAGATCATTCTCATTACCATATAATCATCTGTTATTATTCCCATTTAAAAATTTCTTTAACTTAACCTCTTTTTCTTGTTGCTGTTCCATTTATCTTCTTCATGAGGAAAATTGTTCAATTTAATTGTTTATGATTTTTTCTTATTCTCTGTCTTACTCCTAAATATTGACTTCAGGGGCAAGAGTATTTGAGAAAAAATACATATTAAACTTAAGGAAATTAAAAAGTTCTATGAAACTTCAAAGAGCATTTATCCAACTCATAGAAATTCTATGACACATTGGAAAAGATTTGTTTCACAATAAAGTAACTAACAAATCAGATGTATTGACTCTCCTTTCTATGAGGGTCACCAGTGATCTCCGTCACCTTAACTGAAATTACTGTGAAATTTCATTCTTTAGATTTTTTGGTTATTCTTGTTTTTTTGGTACTAGAAGTCAAACTCACAACCTCACACTTAGCAGGCAAGCACTTGAGTCACTGAGCTAAAATCCCAGCCCTATCACTGGGCAATTTCAAATCCTTATGGTACTTAACCTATCAGCACTGGTAAGTAAGTTGCTCCTTCTTCTTGGAAACATTTTGTTCAGTGGACTTTCAGAGATCAGAAGTTCCTGGTTTACTCCCACTTTTTTGGTCTCTTCTTATCCTTCTTACTTTCTGTTTCTTCTTATCCCTCTATCCTTTATGATCAGGGTTGATGGATGTTTAATGTAGAAATCTTTTCTCTCTTCCATCTGTATTTATTTTTGTGTTGCAAATAATATATAGAGAAATGAGCAAAGATACTAATGAACATATATTCTTCCTTTTAAAAACAGTTTTTAAAAATTATAGTTTGAGTATCTTTTCATCTCAATTTGAACCTGTCCCCTATAGTTACTTTCTCAAGCTTACCT
>PVJX010044394.1:0-13206 GCA_004027295.1 Dolichotis patagonum
TTTTTTTGTTCTATTGCCATTGGTTCTGTCTACCACATTGTGTCTCATTGGAATTTGAACATGTGTGATAGTTCAAACAAATTTTTTTCTTTTTTATCAAAAATGAGATATTATAATACCCATTGATCATTTTCTGTTATTCGGTTCAGAAAGCCCTGGAATTCTTTCACTATATGCATGCCTTTATAGTATTGTGTTATGTTTGATATTATTGTAATTGAAACTATGCTCAACTATAGCAGAATAAGAGATATGGTGTTAGATACTGTTGATGTCCAGTTGACTTAATGTAAAGTACTGTGTTGCCTATGTTGTCCTCTTCTGATCTGGTCTTTACTGCCCCTTTTGTTTTATTCTCTTTTAAATAAAAAAAAAGAGAGAGACTTTCTTCCAGTGAATATGTTTTGCCCCTTTGTCAAAGATAAGATTACTAAATCTGTTTGTATTTGTGTCTGGATTTTGTAATCTGTTCCACTGTCTTTTTGCCAGTACCGTGCAGATTTTATAATAGTAGCTTTGTAGTATAATTTCACGTCAGAGATTGTAATGCCTCCTGCCTTGCCTTTGTTGCTCAAAATTGCTTTTGCTATTCTAGGTTTCCTCTGGTTCCAAATGAATTTTATGGGAGTTTTCTCTGTTTCTGTGAGGTATGCTAATTGTATTTTGATCAGGACTGCATTAAATCTGTATAACAATTTTGAGAGTAGTACCATTTTAACTATGTTGGCTCTTCCTCTCCATGAGCAAGGGGTATCTTTCTATTTTTTGAGACCTCCTCAATCTCCTTTTTCAGAATACTGTAATTTTCAGTGTATATATTTTTACTTTCTTCACTAGATTGATTTCTAAGTATTTCATTTTTGTGGATGCTATTGTGAAATGCGGTTTCCCTAATTTCTCTTTCAGTGAGTTGTTTGTGTACAGGATGCTATAGATTTTGACTGTTGACTATGTATTTAGCTACAATACTGAATTTGGTTTTAATTATAGAAGCTTTCTGGTGAAGGTTTTGGGATCTTCTAATGTAGATTGTCATGTCACCTGCAAATAATAATAATTTAACTTCTTCCTTTCCTATCCTTATTCTGTTTATTTCTCCCTCTTGTCTAGTTGTTCTGGCTAATGTTTCCAGAAGTATATTGAATAGGAGTGGAGATTATAGACATCCTTATCTTATTTGTGATTTTAGAGTGAAAGCTTTCAGTTTTTGTCCATTTACTATGATGTTGGCTGTTGTTTTTCCATAGATGGCTTTTGTTACATTGAAGTAAAGCCCATCTATTCTGATTTCTGTAGGGATCTTATCATGAATAACTGTTGTAATTTGTCAAAAGCTTTTTCTTCATCTATTGAAATGATCATGTGATTTTTGTCTTTGGCTCTGTTGAGATGATATATTACACCTATTGACTTGCATATTTTGAACTGTTAAATTCCTGGGATGAATCCCATTTGGTCATGGTGTACAATCTTCTTGATGATTTGCTGCATTCTGCTTGCTGATATTTTCTTGAGGATTTTTTTGCATTCATGTCCATTAGGGAGATTGACCTCTTTTTTAGTTAATTCACTCTCTGGTCTTGGTATCTGGTTAATACTTGCCTCCAGATAGGAGCTATGGAGTATTGCTTCTCTTTCAATTTTATGAAAGAGTTTGAGGAGCATTGACATTAAATCTTCTCCAAATTTCATATAGAGTTCAGCTATGACTCCATTAAGACATGAGCTTTTCTTCATTGCTAAGTTTTAATTATATTTTCAATCTCAGTAATTGATATTGGCTTCTTCAAAATTTTTATTTCTTCTTGATTTAACTTTAGTAATTCATATGTATGTAGTAATCTGTAAATTTCTTCTGCGTTTTCCATCCCATGAGATTAAAGATTTTCAAAGTAGGTATTGAATATCTTCTGAATTTTCACAGAATCTATTATGATTTCACCCTTTTCATTCCTTATTACATGAATTTGCATCTTTTCTTTCCTTTTTTCATAAGGTTTTATCAATTTTATTTATTCTTTCAAACTGTTCAATTTATCAATACTTTATATTGTTTTCTTAGCCTCCATTGCATTAATTTCTACTCTGATCTTTATAATTCCCTCCTTTGTGTTACAGGCAACTGAGTTAGACAGAAATATTTTAGTACTCAGACAGGGCTAGGCCCTTGAAGAAGCCAGTACAAAGGACCAGATACCTTGCAACTGTTGGGGAGACAGACACCTCCTGCTGTGGGCCAGGCCTAACACAAAAGATCAAACAAATACACTCCCATCCTAAGGATAAACATCAGGGATTGATATTATAAATGGGTCTCTATCACCCTAAAGAAGCCAGGAGGCACCATCCCAACCCCCTATAGGAAGAGTAACTGATCTTTAAGCATGTCCCCTTGCTACATGACTAGCTTTTCCGTTTGATCCTGATTTAATCTATTTTACCTGAACACTTAATCTTACTGATTGACCATAGTTCTGTCCCACCTCATGCCTACCAAGTTCCTATTTTTTTTTTTCTATCTTGGAATCACCTCACCTTGGGGTTTTGCTCTATAAAATTCCTAGAAAAAAATACAGGGTCCTTGGGAACCAACTCAGGACCCATTCTATCTCTCTTTCTCTCAGGCAGAAGCTTTCTTTTTCTCAATAAATATATTCTGCTCTTAACCTCCTAAAACTCATTCTTCAATTTTAGAGAACACAAACTCATACCAGATATCTAGTAGGTTGGGAGTTTATTTCCCCTATTAGGTTATTAATGGTCATTCTGTTTTCCTAATATGAGAATTCACTACTATAAATTTTCCTCTTAGGACTGCTTTCATTGAGTCCCATCAGTTCCAGTATGTTGTATCTGCAGTCTCATTTAGTTATAGATATTTTTAAATTTCTTCCTTGATTTCATCTGTGATACATTGGTCATTTAGGAGAATGTTATTTAATTTCCATGTTTTTATGGAGTTTTTGTGGTTATCAATTTCCAATTTAATTGCACTATGGTCAGAAAATATGAATGGGGGTAATTTCAGTTCCTTTGCATTTACTTAAGCGTGTTCTGTGGACTAGTATTAGGGCTATTTTAGAGAAAATTCCATGGGCAGCTGAGAAGAATGTGTATTCTGATGATGTTGGGTGGAATACTTTGACAACAACTGCTAAGTTCAGTTGTTCACAGGTTTTGTTCAGATGTAATACTTCTTTGCTAAATTTTTTGTCTAATTAATCTACCTCTTTGTGACAATGTGATATTAAGGTCTCCTGATACAATTGTGTTTTTGCTTGTTTAATATTTCCTGTCTGTTAATAGTTATATAGTAGGGTACTCCCATAGTTGATGCATACATGCTTATGATTGTTATCACTTCCTCTCGAAGTTTTCCCCTAACAAGTAGGTAGTAACCTTCTTTATCTCTTTTGGTCATTCTCATTTTGAAGTTCATATAAAATACAAACAGAATACCTACCCTTCATTTTTTCTGGGTTCCTGTTACATGGAAGATTTTTTTCAGCCTTTGCTTTTCAGTCTATGAATTTCTTTTTGAGATAAATGTGCTTCTTGTATACAGCATATTGTTGGATCTTGTTTTTTATTCTGTCAGTCACTTTCTTTTGATTAGTAGATTGAGGCCATTTACACTGATGATTATAACATATGTATTGTATTGACTTATCTTTATCATTTTATTTTCCTGCTGTTGATTTCCTGCTTTTTACCCTCTGTTTAATTTCTTGCCCTGCTTGGATTTTCTTTCACTTGTTCTTGAAATTGTGGTCATTTTTATCTCTGTCTAGAATATCTGCAAGACTCTGTATAGGGTTGGTTTGGAAATCATAAATTTCTTTAGTTATTCCTTGTCCTGGAAGTATTATTTATTCATTATATTTTGAAAGATAGTTTTGCAGGGTATATCAATCTGGGCTGGAAGTTGTTTTTTTTTTTTCAGGTCTTGAAATACTTCACTCCAAGCTGTTTTTGACTTGAAGGCTTGTATTGAGAAATCTGCAGTGATCTGATGGGCTTTCCTTCAGAGATGATCTATTTCATTTCTCTAACAGCTTTTAATATTCTGTTCTTGTACAGAACTTCCAGAATTTCTGGGATGTATTCATGTAGTTTTATTTTGATCCTGGCTATTTGGAGTTCAATATGCTTCATTTATTTATATGTCAAATTCTTTATCCAAGTTTAGGAAAGAATATTTTTATGGCATTGTATTATCTGCAGCTTCCTCATTGATCCAAATCAACTCTGTATTATTATTCTTTGCTTCATCTTTAGCTGTTGGATTGATTTTTCACAATCTCTTTCTATTTTTCAGATATTTCTTTTCATGATCATTAGCTGAAATTCTCTTTCTAAGATCTAAAATTCTGTCCTTTCATTTGTTTGATCTGTTGTTTATACTTTTAATGGTTTCAAGAGTTTTAGTCTCTTGGGTTTCTGTTTGGATCTGTTTCATGGATTACATTTCTTTACTATATTGAGTATTTTTTATTTCTATCATTTTTATAAGCTTGTGTATTCTTCCATCTTTCTGCTCTAATATCTTTGATTTTAAGCAGAGTTTCTTTTTGTACCTGAGAGATTATTTTCTCCATAGCTTTTTCTCCTTTTTTTTTTCACTTCTGTTGCTATCATTTTGGAAAGTTTCAGTGTCTGAGTTCCAATTTCATCTTTCTCATTGAATTTTTGGCTTGTCTTGGGTGGGCTGGGGGCCCAGGCAGGAGAAAATAGTCTGTAGCTATGATCTCATTGTGACTCTGTCCACAAACTTGGGTGAGTATAGAACACCACTGCAATTTACTAAAGCTACTTCATAACACAGACAGGATAGCAACAGTACTTATTTCAAGTATTACAATTTTTTATAGAAGGACACTATATTTCTTTATGTGTCTCTTTAGCATGTAACTGTTTTCTTTAGAGCCATATAATAAATATCTTCAACTGTATGAGCCATACTGTCTCTGTCAGGTGACTCAGTACATTCCTAGTAACATGAAAATAGCCCTAGACAATACATGAATGCATTAATTTGGACCTGTTCCAAAATAACTTTAAAATAGGCATAGGGCTAGATTTGTCCCATAGGCTGCAATTTACAGACATCTCCCTAGATGATAATACCTTATATTCTTTTGTGAAGTAATTATATGCTTTTGGTTAATTTACCCTTAATTCAAAATCTGAAGAAGGGAGGAAGAAAAATTCTGCAAAGACTTAGGAGGGTTCCCTTTATTATAGCTAGACATTATAAAGGGGCATCAATAAGTACATTTATGGCTTTTAAGCTTCATAAAATAATGTGAAGTATGGTTCATCTTAACTAATATGAAGGTAGAAATTCTGTCCATTTTGTAAGCACATATAGATAATTAAAATTATAAAGATTAAGAAATATACTATCACCTAAACTACCTAAAAAAATTCTCTCAAGTAGCGACAGAAGGGTCATGTTTTTAAAATGTTTCTGCATTTCCTGCTGTTTCCAATTCTTTTTGAGGATGAAGAATACAAGATGAATTAAATATAATAGGTATATGTAAAATGATATTTCATATAATGCTAATTATTTGCACATAAGCATTTAATACAGAGGTTCCCAGATTTTTGAAATCATATATATATATTTTATATATATATATATATATATATATATATATATATATATATATATAATACACACACACACACATATGTGTAACTGAAATTTATGGAGATTTTCCTACCACTTACCAATACAACTTATTCCAATTATATATCTTAAATTTATTATGTTTTGCTTGAAAACTTTGTAAATCCATAATGAGTTATTAGCAAAAGCCTAAGTAGATAGGTACAATATTAGAGAACAGTGATTTTGTACTCATATACATCAAGGTAAATAACCATGAACTTTATCCATGTAACACTTAACCTTGTCTTGAGACACTACATAAATTAAATGAAGATATGCTAGAAACATGTAACAAATATAAAACAAAAAGTGAGAATTTAGACTTTGCTATTTGGCTACATTTTTAAATATATATATATATATATATATATATATATATATATATATATATATCCCTGTACATGAGTATTCACCATAGAAGCCCATGAAAAGATTTGCATATAGATAAATTCATTTATGTGTAAGATTATTGGATGTTCAACTCTCCATGAGAAATAAACGGAATAAAGAAGTGATATTGTAAAAGGCAGTTTAGTTATTTATCTTATAAGAAGACAGCCTGTAACACAGGGTCTAAGATAGAGCTAGCTAATTACAAAGAAAATAGCACATATAGTTAAAATGGAGTTCAAGATATACAAGTAGATACGCTTAAAAATGCAAAAGCAAACACAATCTAAACTTTAAATTTGGTCATGCCTTTTAAAACTTAACCTATATCTGTTAGCTTTGATAAAGCAAGTATTCTCTTATAATATAAATGAAATACATTTGTATATTGGGCAAAATGTCTGTTTCTGATCAGTAACACTTTTCTAAACTTGTAAGAAGTCTAAAGAATATTTTAAAACTCTTGCAATGTAGTGATACCATGAAAAACTATTAGAGGTATAATAGTTTATTATACCTATAGGGTCTATTTTACTGTTAAATGCTGTGCTACACTTTAGTACTAGCTTTATGGTGTAGTAAATGCTTTTGTGTTCTCCAGGTGTAAAGGCCTTCCAGGATACTAAACTTAGGAAAACATCTTATCTTACTGATGACCTCCAAACTAAAGTTATTTATAATGGTAAGCTTTTTCAGGCTTACATTTGTGTGATTGTTATGTAATTATGTTGTAACCATTAGATGGACTTAAACACTGTATAGTCCAGAAGGTGTTACTGTACAGTCCAGAAGATTATCACTCTAATAATTAGAGATTGGACATTATACAAATTCACCATAAGGTACATCTCTAAACAAATACATTCTATTTGTACTTTATTAAAAAGTAACAGGAGGAGTGTGGTGGCCCATGCCTTTAATCACAACCCCTGGGAGTTTGAGGCAGGAGGATTGCTGTAAGTTCTAGGCCAGCCTGCGCTACATAGGGAAAACCCTATCTCAACAAATAAACAAATAGTAACAAATTTAGATGAAAGGTTTTTTTGGCCATTTAATATTTTAAAATTAAATAAAGTTATCCAAATTGATGAAGTAAAAGTAAAAATACATTTATTTCAGAGACAATAACAAAAAGCCTAATGGCTCTAGTATAGTAATGTAATCATAAATGTTATACAAAATATGGTTTACCATTGATATCAGATTTTCCCTGTAAAACTTTATAAATCTTAGGAGTTAACATTCTACAGATATTTGACCCCTAAAAGTCAACCATAGCTGGTGAAAAAAAAAAAAACAACAAAAAAAAAAAAAACAAGAGTTCTTTGACCATACTTTAAATTTCAAAGTACTCAATCTACAAACTAAGATTACAGTATTAAACCTATTGTTTCCACTTTTCTACTTCAATACTGGTGTAGATGACCCTCTGGATGTCAACAATTGAGGCTTGATAACCAAACCTAAGTAAGATAAGTGGACAGCAACAATTTTGACCGTTGCTCTTCAAGATCAGCTGGGACCCAAGGCTTGATGAGATTCTTTTAAAAAGATCTATGTAGTGAGTCACCCAATCACCCAAGCAGGGAGATTATTATACATCAGAGGATAGGAGTCAACCAGTGTACTTTGTGCTTAAAAAAATCACAAAAGATAAAAATATCTCCCATGCTTCCAAGAAAAAGCATGTGGTCAAACAAAGACTGTGACCCGTCCTGACAAATGATGCTGGTAGAACAAAAAAGACTGTAGAGGAACCAAGAGGCTCCAGAAGTAACCCTTAGGAAACCTTAAGTGACCTTGACATATTTATGAGTATAAAAGAATTAACACAACTATCGCTTAGTCTTAATCACCCAACAAAAAATGTATAGCCAAGAAGTTATATACATGAAAAATAGCAGTAATATTACACTAAAATCTGGGCTAATTATAAAAAGGGGGTCCCAGACATCACTGATGTGTCTCTAGCTACATGTTTAACTCACCACTGTTATGGTTCAAGGAGGCTAAAAGGTTGTGGTTACAGCTATAGAGACACAACAAGAATCTTTAAATTCCTTAACTAAAGTAGTTCTTCAAAACCGCTGAGCTCTTGATTTTCTTAAGCCCAAAACTTGGCTGGGGATAAAGCTCAGAGTGCTGGGAATACAGCTCAGCAGAACAGCACCTGCTTGGCAAGCACAAGGTCATGATTTCAAGTCTCTATATCAAAAAAAAAAATCAGAAGCCCAAAACCCGAGGATTTTATATGTTCATAAATAAAGTGAATTATCATTGGATAAATAATTCATATCAGGTGAAGGAAGACCTTAAAACAACAAAAAAATTGAGACATATGTAACCTCTATAAACAGGCAGGTCTAAGGCCTAGCTGCTTACAGGGTACTCCAGTCCCTTAAGGACACTGTCTAGACTTGGCTCCCTCCCTTCACACCTCAATTTGTCTTTTCATTCTGATACTTACGTTTGGGCTACGCTTTTATCTCATGGTATAATTTGTTTTTCTCATCTATAGAATATCAAACTGCAAATACTCATATATATGGAACCAATTATAATATACCAGACCCTTTGTACCATGGTCCACTAATCTGATTCTAAACAAAGACAATAACCACTCATTCCAACACAGCTTCTATTGGGGCACCTTAAAACAACCCTCTAAAGAGCATCCCAACTCTTACTTTGACCCTCCTTAGCTCAGAGTTACATCAGTCATCTCCATAGCCCTTGCAATTAGGAATACTTCTTCAGGAAAAAAAATAAGTAAAAGGCAGTTTAGCTGTTTAGCTTATAAGTAAACAACTAGTAAGGGGCAGGGCGTAATATAGTTAGCTGGCTACAGAGAAAATAGCACATAATGAAGAGAAGATCTAATTTAGCCATAGAGCCAGGTAAGCACAAAAACGTAAAAACAAGCTTGTAAACACAAGTTTTAATAGCTCCAATTCTGAGAGAGAGAGACAGAGTGAGAAACTTCTTTGGCAATATATGCTGTTAATTAACAACTTCTTCCTACCTCCAGGAATTCAAGGAACTTAGAAATGCAGAGTAACAGGTTACCTTTGAACTATTTCCTTTAAACTCTTCCAGCTGAGTAACTAATTTTTTTTAGTTCTACATCACAAAGCATAAACCCCAATTGCTAATTCTAAACACATGGAGCCATCTGTGATACATACTCACTGTGTAACTAAGCACTCTGCCTATCAATAAAAGACCAAGACTAAGAAAGTAGCCCAGCACCCCAGTTTCTGAACCCCTCACAGTTACCAGGAGACCTCTTTTTCATCTTATATTTCCAATAAACACTTCCCTTTAAGCTCCTTTCTGTCAACGATTTCATTCTTTGACTTCCTGAGGCAACAGGCTACTTGGTATGGCAAAAGCTGTTTCAGTGTCCTATAATAAAATTAGAGACAGCACTATCAATCTATAGCAAGCATTTGTGACAACGGTTTATTATTTTAATGTTGAAACATGAGCTTAATCTGCTTGCAAGTGAAAATTGATTGTGAATTTTTGTTGTATTTGTTTATTTAATAAAATTCTGTACCTGTGAACATTGCATTGATTTGAAATGTAATAATACCCTATTTCGCAAACCAGTTTAAACAAATGTAGTATACTGTCCTTCTTTAATTTTATTAATAGTTCTTTTGTGCCCTTATAATGGTGAAAAGTATGTTAAAGTTTAGTTTTTTTTTGTGTGTGTGTGTGTGTGTGTACAGATACATTAGTTCTCTGTGGTCAGAAATACATTCTTGCATTTGATAAAATAGAGCACTATAACCCAATTTAGGATCTCCTTTGATAATGCCTGTCAGAATCCACCTCATTGCAATAATGGTTTAGAATCAATATAAAGGAAGGAAATAAAACAATGTTATTCACCACATCTTTTCCAAGTGTACAGTATGTGTCATATAAAAGACCTTCAAATTAACATTGGGAGACTGAGTGAAAGTGTGAGGAAAAAAGCTTAGGTTCATATGTATTCTATTTTGTATCTTAAATTTGAAGGCTTGAGAAGTGTTGTCTTTATTTTCTTCCCTGGGCAATGGGAAGAAGACAAATCATGAAAATTACCAAACATATAAGTATAATGATGTAAGATTAAATTGGGGGAATGTAGGGATAAGAGGAAAGAGTTGCATAAATATTTCTTTACTTTTTAAACTAATGTTGCAAAAATATTTCCTTACTTTTAAATTAATAAAACAACTATTACCAAATTGTCTTTATTTTCTGGAAGGTAGTGATATTTCCAAGTTAGTATTTCTAAAATTGCTGAGAATAAAGATGAATGCAATAACTAATTCTACCAAATAGTAATGCATTTGGTTAAAAGTAAAATCTACTCATGAGTTCTTTAAACAAAGACTGATGGCTGGAGATGCGGTTCAAGGTAAAATGCTTGCATGTGCAGTGCTCAGGAAAAAATTTATTTTTAAATTTTACTCGTAACAAAAGTAGGTCCTTGCTGGAGAACATTAAACAATTTCATGATAATTCAGACATTTGGGCTCTTTCTGCTATGTCATACAAAGGGTCTGGAACCCTTTCTCTTCATTGCAGAGACCGACCTAAGCCACATCTCTGTTTACAATGAAGTGAAAATAATGCACAGCAAAATAGTCTTGCCACCCATGAATGTACCTTTCCACTGAGCAAAAAGTTTATATCGTGTCATAACTGGCAAGCTTGTGCCCTGTTTTCATTGGTTAGAATTTGGTTCCATAGCTGTCTTAACTACAAAGCCAGTTGGAAATTGATGGCACATTTCAGACTTGGAAAGAGAAAAGTTCATAGGGAACAAACCTAAAGATGAGTGTTGAATAAACTAACCCGTAATGACTGGTGCTATGGTCATTAGCAAGCTTGTTAACTGAATTATTCAAAAGAAAAAGCCTGAGATTTACCGATTCCTATTTAAATGACTTATACAATGATATTTAGAACATGATTCTGAGTTTAGAGAATTAAGAGAATAAACACCAAAAGTATGAGTGGTTGTTTTAAGGATCTGGAATGATATTTTTAATATTTTAAAAATATTGCACAAAAGATAGTTTATGTTAAAAATGAGTTTTCTAGAAAAAAGATGCTGTAAAGATTAGTAAGCTTTTACTCTTTAATGTTTATTAAATAAGCAGTTTCATATTATGAAATGTAGATTTAGCCATACTCTGACTAGGGCTGTGTACCATCAAATAGTATAAATAAGGAAAGAATAAGTAAACTGGGTCATCTCAAAGATACTGTGCTAGTTGGGGGATATTTGTACTTTTTATCTGAAATCCATAATTGAGTTAAATTCTATTTAATGAAAACAAATATTGGTTGGGCCTGGTGGTGAGAAAACTTCAAATTCACAAAGCAAATCAGAAATTTTAATTTGCTATTTTGAAAATTAAAGTCCAAGAATTTACTTCACCACACTGAACAATCATATTCATCTTTACTATAATTTAGCCTGTGATTATTCTCTTTGTTTTACTGTGTAATCATGCTTTAAAGTAGGCTACATATACATATATATCAATATTCATATACATATATAAATTTAATGATTAAAGGATCACAAGAAATCCATTAGATAATTTTAGTAAATGATACAAGAATTTTATGATCTAGAAAACCTAAAATTTAAGTAAGTCAAAAGCAATAAAAGAAATGAAAAGGAAAGGTAAGATATTGCACATGTATAAACAAAAATAATTTAAATATATCCCAAACAACATAAACAGATTTACAAAGCAACGCACTTGTAACAAACATTAAAATATATGAATTTTTATATAACTAGTAGTCTAGAAATACCAGGAAATCAATTTGAAGAACATTATCATTATGTTCATCAAGCAACATAAATAAAAATGTATGATATATATCATATGAAAACATTATATAAATATAAATCTTGTATATATTTAAAATATTTTAATTATAAAAATATGCCAAATCATAAATTGGATTTTTTGACCATTCAAATTAATGAATTAAAAACACATTTATTTACTCCTGAGGTTATGCAAAATTAATCGCGGTTTGCTTATTTTTTAAATATTTAAAAAGCATGTTGGCAATATTTTTTAAGATACTTTATCAAAATAAATAATAACATTTTGGAAAAAAACACAAATCTTCATGAACCTAGTTCTGATTATCTTTAAAGGAAGAAAAAATTCATAGAAAAGATAATGAAAGCCTCTTAATTCCAATAAAAGTGGTAGCTGCTTTTTCGTTTCCACTGATAAGAATCCTTCATATTTTTTTCTATATATTTTTCTCTATATTCTAAAAATATAAGCAGTTGCAATTTTTATATTCAAGAAAATAAAATTTTAAGTCTTGAGTGTCTTACTGCAAATTGGCCCTGAGTTGGGAGGACTTTCCATTTAGGATATTTTTGAAGTGACCAAATAAGTGTAAGGTAACCAAATATGAGAGGAACATTCCTCAAGAGACTTGCTGACCCTGGAGGACCTGTCACTTCTCACCTTTATCAGTCATTCCCATATTTTTAACTATACATAAAACATTTGTCAGAAAGTGCTTATGGAGTCAAGTATTGCAGAGAATGGTTGATCATTTCAGTTATTTTTCCTGTTTCCTCCTCTTTTCTTCCACTGTCTTTATTTCCCCTTTGATCTTCAACCTTCTTACTTTTTTCTTTCCTTTCTGCCACTTGTCAGTTCTTCCAAGAAACTTTTCCTCAAATACTTCCTTCCTCTTTCAATTTCTGTGAACACTTAGAATATCCTCTTAATAAGCACTTGGTTCATTAGACTTGGGATGCTGACAGTCTTCATTTATAACAAATGATACTACCATACTATAAGTAGCACATATCTATAGTAATAATTCTCAGCCTTGAGGGCATATTAAAATCACTTCGGTAGTGTTATGGCTTGTGTCTAGATGAACCCCCCAATGCCTCATGTACTTACAGTTGGGCTTTTACAGAAGTGGTTGGATCTAGAGTATGTGATTGGTTCATAGTGTAATACTAGGATCAAGGGTACTATGATTAAGGGTGGGTGATTACTAAATCAGTCTATTGATTGGCTTGGTACCACCCAATCCCAGTAGCCTGGATACAATATAAAGGACAGAAAAAGGCTTGTCTTGTC
>PVJX010044395.1:0-13218 GCA_004027295.1 Dolichotis patagonum
AAAGCATCTTGCCAGTTTAATTGGCAGCATTTTTTCTTTCTTAGTGGTACATAAAACAATGGGGTGTTTTGTCGCTGATGGCATCTTAAATTCCAGAAATATTCTAGGGAGAATGTAACCTCTCCCAGGATGCGGCCTCCTCCTTTAGGCCTCAGGTCCACCATCAGAGGGGCGGGGGAGGAGGAGCAGATCTAACTGGGGTCCAGGGGCTGGGGTGGGGTGCACTTCAGCATCAACACCTCATTGCAGCTGGTCACAGCCGGGAGCTGGGGGACAGGAGGGAGGAGTTGCCAGTCTCCAGGAGCGAGGGTTAGAGTGGGGTCACCAGGCCTTGCTGGAGAAGAGGGGAGGAGGAGGAAGAAGGACCAGGAGCAGGAGAGGGGAGGAGGAAGGCAAGGACACAGAAGCCACTGGGGTCCCCACTCTGGGGTGTCCAGCTGTGCCCTGAAAATCTGCTGGCCCGGAGCAGCAGCCACTCACTGGGGCCTCAGAGTCCGGCGCTGGTCACCCTGTTGGGTCACAGACACAGATCCCCGCCAGGGAGGCAGAGGCTGCCCGGAGCTGCGATCCTGCGGTGAACTCCGGCCTTGCAGACAGACCGGCTCCTCGGGGCTGTGCCATAGCCGAGCTGCTCTCATGCAAGAAACAAGCCCAAGGGCCACGGTCTGGGCCACCATCAGTGGGTGTCCTTGATGCTGAGGCGACACAGACAGATTGTTGGACCAGAGGCCCAAGCGTGTGGAAGAGGAGATGGACAGCGTGGGCGGCTGAAGGCCCTTTCTCCACCAAACCCATCCAGGCCCCGGGGTCGTTCTTGGAGATTTCTCCGGTGTTTTCTAGGACGGATAATTTCTATTTTATACAAAGCACCTGGGTAAGCAAAGAAAGACCCAAAGCTCATCTTGTAAACACCCCAGCTGAAGTCCCAGTTGCTGGGCTCTGACAGCGTGTGAGGAAGTGACACAGGGTGTATTAAGATTTACCTGGGCGCCTGAGGCTCTCCTGGGTCACCAGCCTTGCCGGCCCACAGAGAAGCGCCTGCTTCACCTCAGTCCAGGCGGGAACGACGCCCAGAGAGGCTCAGCACCAAAGGCTCTGGTCTCCGCTGCTGTCCCAGAGCGCGGCAGCCTAGGGAGCTTCCCCACAGCCCGTCACATGGGAGGGCACAGAATGACAGAGACAGAGACAGACCATCTTTTGCTGGGGGGACCAGCCCACCTGTGGGAGAGGAGTCCCAGGCTCAGCAGCTGCTAAATCTCTTGTCTCAGTACTGCTGCGATGACAATTAAACATTGACTTGAGGTCCGGAAGGGACACGCAGTGCCAACTTGCGATAAGATGCGACAATCACAACAGCACAGCAACCCAAGGCCCTGAAGCTGTGCACGTAGCTGGGTTCTCAGAGGATTAATGACCCAACAGGAAAAGAAAAAGCTGAAGGAAAATGGAGGAGAAAATCTGTCACTCGTGAATGGCAACGAGTCATAAGGCAGCTGACGGGGCTGTTCCGTGGCACCGGAGTCACAGAGGCTCCTGTGCAGGGCCAGGTGCCGAGGACGGGTTAGGACCCTGCTGAGTGCATGGGGAGGGTACCGACCTGGGAGAGACACGCAGAGCACACTGGGAGCCCCTGCAGCTCAGCTGGACGAGGGGAGAACCCAGCGGAGAGAAGGGCAGAGGATGGGCGCCCAGGCGGAGAGGGGAGCAGGAGATCCTCGGAGCCCTCGGGGCAGGACCGTTGCCCGGGGCGGAGAGCGGCCGGGATGAAAGGACAGATGCCCATGCTTAGCAGGAAGGGGCTGGGCCCCTGCCCACACCAGCCACAGTGTCGTCCTGCGGGGCTGGTGACAGCCCCAACCACCTCCGCATCTGGGGGCTCAAAAACCCCAACCAAACCGGCAAATAAAAACAAAACAGGAAAGCTGTAATGCAGTTCATCAGCACCGTGGCAGATGTAATGTTTCTACCCTGGACACCCTGTCCCTGACAAAAGGGCAGTTCTCTGCCGCTTCCACAGCCACCCAGAAGGCTAGCACAGCGCTCTTATCCTGGGAGTCACTCCCAGCCATGGCGGGGGCGGCAGAGAGGCTGCACAGGTCACATCCTTGAGCCCTGACAAAGCGTCTCTGTGACCGCGCATGTGGGGACCACATCAAAGGTTTCATTTGGAGACCTTTGTGAACATGAGGCCAGGACCAAGCGGTGTGTGGTGTGTGGTCCCTGTCTCTATCCGTGTTCCCTAACCCCACATGTGTGGGCTGGGGTACGATGGGGGTACCTCGCACCTGGCGGCTCCGGGGCCCTCGGTGGGGATGACCTTGGTCAAGATGCACGTTTCATGCAGTCTCCCTACAGTGGCCGGATGCCGGTGGCAGTGTCTGGGTCCTGACATGGGGCTCTGTGGGGGTGGGGTGTGGGGGGTGGTCCTGGATGGGGGGCGCTGGGCGCTGGTGAGTACAGAGTGAGCTGGTTACTCTCCATGCCTTTATGCGTTTAATCTGCAAAACCACCCACAGGGCGCGTGCTCACATGACATCTCTCTACCCACAGTGACAGAAGGTGGACAAAGGTCAGAGATTTCTCCAGGGGCCTGCGCAAGGACAGGGACTGAGCTGAAGGACAGCAGAGCTGCCTGTGTGCCCCAGCGCCCTGCAGCCATGCTGGGGGCCGGGTGCATGAGCCGCAGTGGGCTCCGTGCTCACCTGCGCATGAAGGGTTTCTTCCCGATGTTAACAGCACCCAGCTAACATCCACACGGCACGAACACACGAGTGTGTGTAAACAGGCACACACCTCTCAGCTGGGCGCGGGGTAGGACTGCATCCAGGGATCTTGTTCTTTTAAAACATTTTTTGTGCTCTAATGAGATGGCCTGGGCACATTTTTTCTTTTTTCAATTAAATTTTGGGCCCCAGCAGATGAGCTGTCGAAGTCAAGGTCTACCTCCTGGGGTGGGGTCCAAGCGCACCCAGCTTGGGGGCTGCAGAAGGAAACGAGGAGGCCGGGGGTCCTGTTTCCTTCCCGAGATCACCGGCGACCTTCCTCACGTCCCCACAGGTCCCTGGATGCCCAGGCATGCGTGGCGCAGGCCTGGCCTTGAGCGCGGTGTCTGCCGAGGCTGGCCTGAGCACACAGGCGAGGAGTGAGCACGTGTGAGCCCTGCGGTTTTCAGGGCCCCTCCAGAGAGGACTTCCATGCCCTGAAGCTGGCTGAGGCTCCCCTGGGTGGGCTTCGGCCCGCTCAGTGCGGGGTGTGGACCGCGGTGACCTCTCCACCCGGGAGCACACAGAGCCCCGAGTTGCTGGGGTTCAGGGTGGCTGTGCACAAGCACATGGCTGCATCTGCCTGACCAGCTCCTTAGGGGTCACACTCAGTGAGGCGACAGGCGCCTGGGGTGTGCTGGGAGCCCCAGAACGCCCGGAAGGAGGCAGAGGGGGAGAGCCTGGCCCTTAGCCTGTAGAGAGGGTGAGGAGGAAGTGGAAGGGCCCTCAGGCCTCATGGGGAGCAGAGGAGGAAGACACACCCCACACGGGCCCTTGGGCAGCTTTGGGCGCTGAGCCCCGCCTGACCCGCCCTGCCCTCAGAGGCTCTGGGTGCCCTCCCGCACTGGCTCTGCGGCTCCCGAAGCCCAGGTGGGCACCATGAGCACCTGGTACCACTATGCCAGCTGCCGGAAATGTGAATGCTCTGTTGACCTGGGCCGTTTTTGGCATCTCGAATTAATTTCGTTTTATTTGGATCATGATGGATTTTAATGTAAGATAACAGCAAACCTGTGCCAACCTCAGGCCGTTTAATAACTGAAACCTTTGATTAAAAATTTTAATCGTCTAGAATGATGTAGCCATGGAGAGAGGGGACATATTAAGCCTCTACCATCCACATACATTTATTTCATTTGTCTGCCAGAGACGGGAATCTGTTTTCTCTTTTTTCCCCCCAAAGGAAACTCCTAAAAAATACTTTAAACTCTCTAAAGCAAGGTAGACACAGGAGGGCGAAGAGTGTGGATCGGGTGTGAGAGGTGCCAGCTACAGGGCCCAGGGGCACAGGAGCGGGGTGGTCAGTGGAGGTGAGCGTGGCCCACCCTTCCCTGCTCCCCTGACCCGGCCACACAACCAAGCCCTTTCCTCTCCTGCTAAAGCGCTTTCCGAGCTGTGTCCGGCCATGCTCAGCCAGGGGAGGTGCTTGGAAGCGGAAGGCACGCCCGTGTCTCAGAAGACCCGGAAGACCCCAGCAGCGCCCTCACAGGGGTCCCCCAGGCAGGACCCGCCTGGGCTTTGCTGCTGAGCTCGCTGTGGTCTTAAGCAGAAGGAGCTGTCACATCAGCCTCAGGGTCCTCTGCAGAAGAAGGCTGGTGACCACTGCCAACTCTCCAGCCTGAGAGAGGCCGCCCTCTGCCTGGCTCGCGGGGGTTCCCGTTCCCTGAGCTGGGCTGGCAGCTTGAGGTTCTGCCCAGGGCTGCGGTGTTTCTGCAGACTGCAGCAACTTAAGGTGCATGTGGTTGGGGGTCACTGCTTAGGTTAAATCCACTGCCCTTGATGAACAATTCACCCACGGTGCACGAGCTCTTCCGGGAGCGCCCTTTTCTCACTGGGACCCAGTGAGCTCTGCAGTGTCTCCACTCTGTCCCCAGAGTACCCAAGCTGCCAACCAGGTTCATTTGGGGCCTTGGGAACAGGGCTGAGCTGCAGCCATAGCCCTGCCCTAGGTGGAAGCCACAGCTGTCCTGTGACCTGGGTCAGGGAACAGGGCAGAGGCAGAAAGGAAGGCCCCGCATCTGCCCAGCCCACTCCCCCTGTGGTGGCCTCTGTGTCCCCCTCGCTTGGTGATGATGGACACCTGTGTCGGGCCCAGACCCACAAGGTGACCAGCTCTGAGGACCCGGCTGAGTGGTGGCAGCTGTGGGCAGCAGGTGGCCAGAGCGGTGCTGGCCTGAGAGCCAGACTGGCTGTGGCGGCCAGCGGCACCCAGCCCCACTCTGCTCCGGCTTGGCCTCGCCCCACTGTCCGTGTCTGCATCCTGGCTGACAGCCGGCGCAGGGGTGACTCGGGCCCCTGAGTCTCCTCCTCTGCAGCCCCTGCTCTGCAGAGACAGCACCTGGCAACTGTCGTGCTGACTGCGAGGCCAAAGTCAGATCTCCTAGGAGCTGCGGGTGGAGGTGGTACCTCGGGGCACGACACAGCCAAGGAACGGAGCCCCCGGACCCACCTGTCCCTTCCACCCCGGGAGGTCGCGTGAGAAGCCGCCATGCCATCGAGGGTGGGGACCAGAGGTCCCCTGCAGCCCGTCTGGACTTTGAGCCTCCTGCCGAGGATGAGTGACCGCAGTCTTCACACCTCCATCCAGACTCTGGGACATCACTCTTGCAAGTCCTGTGGCCCCAGCCAGCAGGGCGGTGGGGTCACAGGGGCTTGGTCAGATCTAGCTGCCTGGGGCACCACCCTCTCCTCTCCCTTTCCCTCCCTGCAAGCTTGGAGTGCTACAGTGTGTGGGGACAGAGACCACACAGGAAGAGGGAGGCCTGTTCCCAGGAGGGCAGAGGTGGGGTCTTGTGGGGTGAACGCGGTGCGTGGGCACTGGTCAGCAACACAGAAGGGTGTTACCTGGCAGTGCTGGGGTGGGTGGTGATTTGCATATGTTAATTAGAGGGGCCATACCAAGAGGTCTGGCTGCAGTGCTCATGGGACTTCAGGACTTCTTGCCCTGGGACAGCAGTGGGCATTTGGGGATGGCAGCTTTAATAGCAGGCAGTGAGGTGGCATGTGGGCCTCAGGAGTCCGCAGAGGAAGGACAGGAAACAGGCGGGAGAGGCGAGGACTGGCTGGGTCGCTGGCTGAGGATGGGGTCCCTGCTCTTGCTACGGTCAGGTCAGGTCCCTTGGTCCATCCTGGCCATGATGGGCTGGGTTGTGGGGCATCTCAGACCGTGGCAAGAGATGCCCTCACCTGCCTCACCTGTGGGCCTGCCTCACCTGTGCCAGGACAGGTGCTCCCAGCTGGAAGCTCCTTACCCCGGGTTTCCACTGTTTCCCAGCAGGAGCTGGAACTGAGAGCACTTTGCTGCCCACTTTGCATAAATCAGAGGCATAGGTAGCTGCCAGACCCCACACGGCGGTGTCTTCGCGGCAATTAGCTTGAAAATTGAATTGATGTGCATTGATTTCTTTAATAAAGTTATAGTAATATATTCACTCGTTAGAATCTGGGGCTGAAATAGACATCTTGTGTCTGTGTGTGGGTGGGGCGGGTGGTGCCATCCACGCTGTCCGTTCCTTTTTGAGCTGTGAGCCCGCGGTGGCCGTGCCTCTTCCCCGGTGCAGGGCTGCCGCATTGCAGGCAGCAGCTGGGCTGTGGGCAGGGTTAGGCGAGCGGGTGGGCAGGGACTCCCATGGTCCGGGATTAGGCATGAGGTTTGCACCTGGTGAGCAGAGCCAAGGCTGGGCTGCGGAGGAGTTGGGGCAATGGTTTGAGGCCCACAGGGTTAGGGGACAGACACCGGTCTCCACCCTAGAGCCACCAAGTGCTTGAAAGGTCTCGGAGCTCCCAGCCTGGCCTGGGTGTTGGAGCCGCAGTGCTCTAGGCCCCCTCCCTGGGCACCACTGTCACCCTGCACCCCCGCAGGCTGCTGTGGAATCTCAGCATCTTCCATGTGCTGAGCCGAGGTCTGTGGTCTCTGCCCGCTTTGTGCAGCAGCCCTGGGGCCCCAGAGGGTAAAGATTCTCCTGGGAGCACCCAGCCTGGCGCCAGTCCTGCTCTGGGGTCCCCTGTGGGACCTGGCTCCACACTGGTTCCTGTCCTCACATCTGGACACACCCAGTGGGCTTCTTGGGGCTGAGATGGGGCTGAGATGGGCCTGAGCCATGCGCACTGTCATGCGGACGCTGGCCCCCCCGAAGGCCGAGGAGCAGCTCGCCCTGGAGCTGCAGCCTGTTCAGCCCCTGGCGAATTCCTCCCGTGTGAGTCCGCACTGGTGGGCCTCACTGAGGGGTCTTGGGGGGTAGGAGGTCTTACAGATTGGAGGGCCTGTTTGGGGGAGCTGAGGCAGGGCCTTCCTGTGTGCTCCTCTGCTGAGATGCCCCAGCCTCCTCAAATCGAGAGTTCATTTCTCTTGGCTCCTTCCCCAGAAGATGTGGTAGTGGCTAAATTTTATCAAACTGTTAAAATTTGCCTGCAGGGTGTGTTGGGCGGGGGCTGGGCAGAGTCAGCAGGGGTCTCCTGCCTGTCACATGGGGTCTGCCCCAGCGACAGGGGCTCCCTGCCCTCTCCGCAGGGGTGCGCCCTGTTTGCTGGAGGCAGCTCCTCTGGATGTGGCCTTGTGCCTCCTCCTTCCACAGAGCCCCTTCAGGACCCGGTGCTCCCTAGACCAGCTCTCAGGCTCCTCCTGTGCATAGCCTCGACCTGCCCTCACCAAGTATGTGTCCAGAGACTCCCCAGCTGGCACTGGTCAGAAGCTAGGGGGCTGCCGAGGCCAGGGCTGATCTCCCACCGTGGAGCTGGGCGGGGGTGTCCAGGGGAGCACTGGGGGAGACGTGGGCTCCACACAGGGAACTGTGACACACTGGCTTTGCTTCTGAATCGGGGCGGGGGCCAGTCAGGGGCTGCAGCTGGAGGGCACTGGGCTGGGAGGACAAGATCTTCAGGCCTGTTTCCTCCACTGGTGTCTGACCTGTGGTCCTAGCTCACCAGAGTCTGAGCCGCTGTGAGTCAGTGCAGGCGCGCAGAGGTTAACATACTCTTAGCCCAGGCACCCAGCAAATCTAACCAGGGCAGCAGCTTCAGTTAACTGCTCTGTCTGGAACAGAAGTGGGGTATGGAACAGGTGATTCCAGAAACCAGAATTGAAATGGGTGATGAATGTCACTGAAGAGTGATCAATTCCTCCTTCATCCACAGTGGGGAGCATGAGCTGGTTACCTAGTGTCACGTTTGATACACGGTGTCAACTTGAGAAGTCCAGAAGCTTAACCCAGTGACTCAGCCGCTCTCCAGCCCGGGGAGAGGACAAACCTCACCTCTCTAGGATGTTGTGCATTTGCCAACTTGAGAAGGTCAGAAATTTAACCGATTGAGCAGGGGCCCGGGTCCCTTCTTTGTGAACATCCTCAGCCCGTGTAAGAGGCAGGCACACAGATGGTGTGAGTGCTACACCTGCCCAAGGGGCATGGCCTGCTTACAATGTAAGGGAGGAAAAGAGGCTTGCTTCTCTCCCGTTTTGCTCTTGTTGCTTTGCTGTCTTCTGCCACCTTGAAGTGTATCCCCTGGCCAGGCCACCCTGCCTCAGAGCCAACTGATTATGGACTGAAGCCGTCACACGCTGTGAGCTAAATAAACCTCTCCTTCCTTCATGTTGGGTGTTTTGTCTCAGCAATGAGAGAAAAGGAACCAAAGCACCTTTTTTGAGGGACAAAACCGGGGCAGACCTACCTTATTGGAGGGCCCAGTCTATGTCACATTCTAACCCCCTGAGATGAGGCCCTCACTGCTGTGCAGGGTTTTTCTTCCCTCACCTGCTGAGGAGACTCTGAGAAAAAGCAGAGGGCTCCTTTTCTCATTGTTAGACAGGGGTGAGCCCCAGCCGCAGCCAGCGGGCCCGCACCAGTGACCTAGTCGGTCAGCAGGGTGTTTCCTGGCCGATGCACCAGAAATGTTGCAGGAAAACTCCCGAGTCAAACCAAGCTGAAAGGGAGACTCTTTGCACCTAGGGTTAAGCAGGCAGCTTTGATCTTCACAGCAGCGGACCGTTGCAGGACAGTTCGTCACAGGCAGCAAGCCCTGGGTTTACAGAGAGCTTAGTTTATACAGCACTGAGAAGCAGGAAGCACAAAGTGAGCGACAAAGTCACATAGCTGGATACAAGCATTGAGCCATTTAGCCACAGGCAGGCGGGAAGGCTAGTCTTGAACACAGGAATTTTTATCGTAATATAGAAACATTCTGGGAAAAGGGGAGGGGGCCCTTACAGGGTGAGCACAGTTAGGGAGTCCTGGATAGCCCAGGTGCCTTAAGGCACAGACAATGACTCTGACTCAGTGCTCACCAGAGGCCTTCACGTTGATGGGTGGGGTACCCGGGCAAAGCAGGCTCAGACATGAGTCGCTCAGACACCTGGGTGCTTGCTCATTCCTCCATTCCTGGGTTCATTCATTCATCTTCCAGTACCTCCTGGAGCCAGGAGAGGAGGTCTCTTTGCTGGTGACACCCAGTGGGTGTGGCCAGTGACGCTGGGAGTCCAGGAGGGAGCCAGTAGGTCTCCTTACCTGAGGAGGACCCCATGCCTGTGGGTGACCTTAGCCCTCTCCTCCTCTCTCACCCCCACCCTGCTCCTCCAGGGGCCCAAGACAGCAGGTGCACAGGTGCCAGGTGTACCCTGGGGACCTTAGGGAGATCCGCAAGGAGCTAGGGATGCAGGGAGGGGCTTGGACGTCACCCTGGATGACACCTACGTTTCCCAGTGGCGGCACTGCCCCCTTGAGACCACTGCTGTCTGGTATAGGAGCTGCCAGGCCAGAAAACACGGTCACTGCCCTGGAATGGGCATCACGAGAGCCCATGTGGGACAGGAGTGACACAGTCACACTGTGAGGAAGCGTGACAGTCCTTTGGGACAGCAGCGGGAAGAACAAGCCCTGGGTGCCATCCTGGGCTCTGTGGCTTCCCTGTGCTCTCGTCGAGGGTGGATATCCCTGGCGAGGGGCAGCCGGGGCCAGGCGTCCAGAGGGCTGCACAGCCCGGGTCGCTGTCTGCAGAGAGAGGGAGGCAGGAGCGGGTGCTCAGCCCTTGCCGTGCTCCCCAAGCCTTGGATGGTGTCTTTAAAGAAAAGAATGTGACCACACTCTTTATCTTAGGGACATTGACACGATGTAAAAACAAAACAAGGCTTGGTGCAAAATTCCAGTTTGTTCCTGGAGCTTTGACCACACCATTTTGAGTCACCAGTGCCCACGTGACGGGCGGCCGGTCTCTGGGCCTCATTACCCCCCTCGGGTGGAGCTGGGCCCTCTCCTGCCTTCTGCAGGCTGGAGGCACCGGTAGGCACGTCCTCAGGTCAGAGGCCCTGTCCTTCAGGTCCCTCCCAAGCCCCGCCCTGGGCATTGTCACAGTGTAACTGCTGAGTTTTGATCCAGCAGTTTGTAAAGACCTGGACCTCTGGCTCTATCTTTCCTTGGGTTCCCAGAGGAAGTAGACAGCCATTGTCTCCCCTCCTTTGTTTAGAAGGTAACAATAGCAGCTAATTACTCTGTGTTTACTACATCTGTGCCTTGTCTCCCAGGTCTATTTTAATCCTTCGCACCTTCCTGTTAGGCATGCGTGAATAGCACCTCCAGCCAGCAGGGGTTCATTCAGTCTAAGTCCCCCCACCCCCAGCTGCTGAGCCTCAGAGCCCAGCACTATCTAGGATCCCCAACTCCAAAGCCCACCCCTGGGCCTCCCCTTCATCCCTGCCCCCACCCTGGCTTCCCGCAGCGCCCCTCACCCGGCCAGGCAGCTGGCTGAGCGCCTTTCTACTCCCCAGAGCCCCGTGAGGAAGCTCAGGAAAGCTGCTCACACCAGCTCTTTGAGCGCCCTCTCTGATGGGTCCCTGAGGTTCCTATCGCCTGTGCGTGATTCTGCAAGTTAAAACGCAGCAAACTGTGTTTGCACTGCACAGCTATGCAAGGCCTGCTCGCCACCCAGCCACTCAGGTGCTCAGCTTGATTTGCCGCCCAGGTTTTTCCCCTTTGGAGAGTCCAATTCTTTTTCTTTCCTCTTGCGTGATCTGTGGTTAGCACCCCTTAAATCCCTCCAGTCTGAATGTCACCGAAAAGTCTCAGGAATTTCATCTAAAAAATCCCCTGAAATAATGCACTTCTGATCCAGCCACGTTGCAGCAAGTGGCAGGATTTCATTCTTTTTCGTGGCTGCATACTGCTCCACCCCTCAGGTGCATTTTTTTAAATCCATTTGCCCATCCATCGGTGCCCAGGTGGATGCCATACCTTGGTTATTGTGAACACAGCAGCAGAAAACACGGTGAGCAGCTGTCCCACTGACAGGCTGGCATCCTGAAATATGGTTTACTCTTGGAACCGGGGTAGCTGGACTGTACGGCGGCTGAGTCAGATGCAGAGACAGTGCCACATGTCCTGTCTCACATGCAGATGGCCTAGTCAGTCAGGATGTGTAAAGGTGAGCAGGGCAGGCTGCGAGGGCTGGGGAGGAGAGGCCCAAGAGGACAAGAGGGCAGGACACAGGGCCAGCAGGCATAACTGGAAGAGAGGTGATTGAGGGTGCAGACGTGGGCAGCCGGGAGGTGCAGACGCGGGTCGCCCTAGCTCGATGACCGCACGGGGAGTGCTGTGTCGAAGTGCCCTGCCAGCCAGTGCACCTGAGGCAGGCGTGCTCATCCTGCACAGGATTGACGCCAAGTCCCTAACCTGATCATTGCGCGTGCATCGCACTGTCTAGCCCCACGCCTTTGCGCGGTGAACACAGTACTCAATGGGGCGCCTACGTGTTTGCTGCTGCCCCTGAATGTCTGGGACGCCCTGCCTTTCGCCTGTCTGATCTGCTGATTTCTCACCTTGCCTTTTTGGGGGGCATGGCAGAGGGACGCTGCAGCCTCAGCTGAGTTTCCCTTAATGAACTTTGAGCTGGAAAGCAGTAGGAGGGGTGTGTGGGGGCCAGAGAGGCCCAGCAGCGCCCCATGGTGGTGTCTGCGTGCTATTTTCCGCTGGCATCTGGACACCTCTTGTTTCTGGAGTTCCTTTGTTCTCACCCAATGCCGCTTTTCTGCCTGGTGTCCCCCGGGTCCTGGGTGTCCCTGGGCTCCTCAGGCGTCTTGGGCTCTGCTGGCCTGGGTTTTGGAGCAGGGTCTACAGCCCCTGCTGGGGGGCAGCCTGAGGCTGTGTGTTTGGAGGGGGGGGAGGCAAAGGCCTCTCTGTCCCTCTCTCCACGGTGCTTGTCACTCCTAAAGGTGAGTGACTCTGTCACCTGGTGGGGGTCATTTCCTTCCACTCACTCGGAGGCTTACAACCAACGCTGATGTCCCAACCACTTGGTGGCCACCAGGACAAACAGCTGAGCCGGCAGTGTCTACCACTTCCAGGAGGCCGGGAGCAGCAGTGGCAGTGCAGGGCCCTCTGCCAGCCCCTCCCTCAGCCCTCAATGTGGGTTGTGGCTTCTGGTGACCACTGTCCCCACATGGGCATGGGTGCCGGGCACCCACGGGAGCATGTGGGGATTCTGGAACACCCATCGCTGGCGCTGCACACGCTGATCCAGGTGTTCATCTGGCGGCTGCACGGTGGCTCATGGTGCCCGAGCCCTCGGGATGCCTCGAACTGCCTCTGCCTGGTCACTGGTCCCTCGCCACGGTGCCTGGGGCAGGGGCAACATCTTGGCTCAGGGTGGAAGGAGCGCTGCTGCCCTTGAGAGGGTGGGTCCCACCTGTGTCTCCCGGCTGGCCGTCCCTGGCCTTGGAGAAGCCTGCATGGGGGTCCTTGGTGGGGACCAGCATGGCCATGGTGCTTGGAGGTGGCCGCGTGCAGCTGTGAGAAGCAGTGACCCCAGGGGATGCGCTTTGGAGCTGCCCCAGCATGCGGCACCTCCCGCAGCCGGGGCTCCTGGCAGCCCTTGCTTGTCGGGGCCAGCAGGCAGCCCAGGGACATGGGCCAGTCCCCCTCCAGCCAAGGCAAGCTCTGTTCCCTGGGTGATCCACTCGGCTGAGTGTAGGAAAGTGCCGAAGTGGCAGACGTGTTAGAGCCGAGACCCTGGCTTCGGAGCTAGAAATGAACGGGGTTCAGAGGTGGCCGGGCCCTGGCTTCCAGCAAAAGTTGGGTCCTGGTGCACTGGGCAGCTGCGTGTGCTGACGGAGGTGACAGCGGTGGGGGGTGGTGGCCAGGTCTTCACCAGATAGTGCCTGCGTCTGAGAGGGACACCCCAAGGAAACAGGGCGGCAGGGCGGCAGGGAAGAGAGCAGTCGCTGGCCTGCTGGGGGAGGCAGGTGGGGCGGCGCTGCTCATGCTGTTCCCGCTGGAGCCTTTGTCAGAAGTGCTGGCTCTCTGCACCCCAGGGAAGGGCGGGGCAGAAGGAGCAAAAGGGGAGGAGGAGGAAGACGGCGGCGACACTGGGCACCGAAACCCGCAGGCTCCATGCGCGACCTCTCACCCTGCGTTTTGTGCCCCAAAGTAGCCCAGGCCCAGAGCAGCTTGCTGCACCCTCGGCTTTACATGCACCC
>PVJX010044396.1:0-13211 GCA_004027295.1 Dolichotis patagonum
ATATATATTATATATAATATATATAATATATATATTATATATAATATATATATTATATATATTATATATAATATATATTATATATATTATATATATATATTATATATATTATATATATATATATTTTAAACCAGGTACAGTACATCATTCATAGATGGTGAGTGAAAATAAAAGAAAAACCAGTTTCTCTCCAATTTTGACCAAAAGTTTTGAATGAAGCATAGATTTTTATGCTGTTAATTGTACTACATTGCTTTGAATATATTCACTGCTTTAATGCAAGTGCATTAGGATGCTTACTCAACATGTTAATGTGCTACAGTCTGTTGTGCTTTTTCCCTTTTGGCGTGTTTTTTTTTTCAGTGCCATCTCTGATGCAGTCCAGAGTAAATTTAGAGTTACGAGATGTCTAGGTATTATTTAAAGGAGACTTCTTTATAGTTAGAACCACACAATCATATATCTGACCCCACAGTGAAGCTCAGAACAAGCACATACAAACAGACATGTCTGTAAGCCCAGTACTTTGGAAGGCTAAGGCAAGTGGAGCTCTAAATTTGGGGAATTCCCAAAACTCTGTCCCAAAATGAAAATGAAAAAAAAAAGGGAAGAAGATACAGCTCTGTGAGGGCCCTGGGTTTAATCTTCAGTACCACAAAAATAAAAATCCAGGTATCTATGAATTTCCTTCATTTCTAAAACAGCCTTATTACTCAGTTCCATCAAAATTCACTTCCATCAAAAAACAAATGGCTTCCTTCCTTCCTTCCTTCCTTCCTTCCTTCCTTCCTTCCTTCCTTCCTTCCTTTCCTTCCTCCTTCCCTCCCTTCCTCCCTCCCTCCCTTTGGCCAGGGCCAGCTGGCCACTTCCCAGGGAAGGCCAGGTCAGGCCAGGCCAGGGCCATGCATTGAGTGAGGGAGGATGTGAGGGTGCACCAGGCCCCATCCGACACCAGCTCTTGCTTCCCCAGCGGTTGTCTTTATGTGATCTGGTCTGACCTGCACGCAGGGACAGGAACCCCTCATCTCTTGGTCTGTCTTGGTTTTCCTTCCTTCTCTGATTTTATTTAATGCTGGAGATGAAACTCAGAGAATACTAGGTTCTGCTTCCACAAAGCCGGTGCTGCCCCTCCCCCGCCCACCTTGCCCCACCTGCCTTTAGTTTTATCTTAGGAATATTCTGACAGGGTCTCCCTAAATCACTGAATAATTGCTCTGGCAGGCTGGGCTCAAGTCTATACTCTTCATGGCTGTTTTCTCCTTCTCTTTGAGCGCTGGGTTAGGATTCTAGGCCTTCTCCTCGACACGCAACCCCCACTGTTATCATCATCCTCAGTGGTGCTGCCTGTTGCCCTTAACTTAGGGTGGTGAGAAACACATCCCATCACATAGGGCTAGGGCACACCCAAGTGAAGAAGCCTGTACCTACCTAGCACACAGCAAAACCTATATCCGATTTATTGCCTTTACCACCTTTAAGCATCAGTGCTGTTCACTTTAAGATCAGTGCTGTTCAGGACACAGGAGAGGGGGATGGAACAGGACCAAAAAAGATAAGTGTATTAATTAAAATAAAACATTTTTTTCCATCTGTAAAAGCAGTTATTTATTCTCAAATTGTAAGTGGTGGAGGAAACTACTACAAACTCCAATTATTAACTCTTAAGAGTTTTCTAACCACGTCTTTCAACATTATGAAACTAAACTAAGTGTTCTAATTAACTCTGGGTACAGTAGCTCCTCCCTGCAGTCTTAGCTATAGTACTTGGGAGACTGAGGAAGGAGAATCACTTGAACTCTAGAATTTGTGGGTAGACACTGTGAGACCCTATCTTAAAAATAAATAAAAATAATGAAAGTCTTCTAAATTGCACTCATAACTGATAGCCTTTGCTTACAGTAATTTACTGATTTACCAAGTAGTTACTAAATAATTTTAACAAGTTGTTTTATTATTCATGGTGATGGGGATGGAACCCAGGGCCTTTTATGTGTTAGGCAAGCACTCTAGTACTGAGCTACATGCTACATCCCATAGACCCTAAGTTCTCTACAAAGCACAAAGGCCAGAGTCTTTCCACAATGCATAAAAAATCAAGTTAGAGAAACCATAAAGTATGACAAATACTATACTTGAGTGTGGTAACATATGCCTATAATTACAAATACTGAGGCCGAGAGAGGAGGGTTGCAAGTTCAAGACTGGCCTAGGCAATTTAGCAACATTCTTTCTCCAAATAAAAACTAAAATTCCCTGAAATGTAGTTCAGTGGTAGAACACCCCTGGTTTTAATCCCTAGTAATAGTTCCCTCCCCAAAAGAAACAAACTCCTGAAAGTTTATAGGCAAGTCCTAATATTATAGACAGCTAAGTAAGGTAGAAGAAACATTATAGGCATTCAGACAGGACTAGGCTTTAGAAGTCATGCAGAAGATGAGAACATATTACAACTGTGGTTGGAAGTGTATTGTTTGAAAGCTAGGCCTCAAGACAAAGATGAGGTGACTACATCTATTTCCCTAGGGATAAACAATAATGATTGATATTCTAAATAGGCATCAATCACCTGGGTAGGGGACCAAGACCTTGACCCATCCTTTCCTGGAAAGGTCCTTGTTTTTTCCATGCACACTTGCAAGGTACATGACTTGATTCCTCATTGGATCAATATTACCCAAGCAACTATACTTGTAATCTTATTGGTTGATCATAGTTTTGTTCCATGTTATATCTGCCTTGTGATGTGACTTGTTTCCTCACTGAATCAATATTACCTAAGAGACTATACTTACAATCTTATTGGTTGCCCAACACACCTTATACCCAACTCATGAGTTCCTACCCACCTTATGATTGTGCTCTATAAAACTTCCATTGAGAAGTGGGCTCATGAGCAACCCACTTTCCAGGTAACCTACTGTCTCTCTTAGACAGAAGCTTTCTTTCCCGCAATAAATATTTCCTACTCTTAACCTCCACTGTTCCTTAGAATTTATTCTTCAATTTTGGGGAACACAAACTTGGCATACAAGACATCTAGCAGGTTGGAAGTTATAGTATTTCCCTTATATAATTTGGATTATTTGGAGGTCTTATAACATCCTTATGTCATTATCATCAAAGTTTGTTTTTAATAGTGAATTCTCAAAGTCAAGTATCTCTCCTGGTTCTTTGCATCATCAAATTTCAGTGTTTTCTAAACAAAATGGGTGTGGACTGTTAAAAATTTGACCACAATATTCAAATATGCACAAGGAAGGGAAATGCCATCAAGAGAAGACATTAAAACCTATTATTGGGAAGCCAGGTGTGGCAGCACATGCCACTTATCCCAGGTATGAGGATCATGCCAGCCTGGGCCTGTCTCAAAAAAACAAAAAATATTGTTGGGCTGGGGGTATAGCATAAGTTTAGCATGAGAGAGGACCTAGGTTTAATCTCTAGCACCAAAAATAAATAAATTCATCCTATATTTGACTGTGAATTTCAAATCCAAAAGGCAAAAATAAAAACTGAGAGAACTAATATTGGTGAAAATGTTAAACAAAAAAACATTCTGAATAAGTTATATATCTTATGAGTGCAATAAAATAGTACATTTTAATATTGATAATAAATCAAAAATATATACCAAATTGATAAGATAGAAGGAATATATATATATATATACACACACAATGTAAAGACTGAAAAAGAATCTGTAACAACTTAAACTGCACATTGGCATTTTTATGCAAAATTATTTACATAATAAATAAAATCAATGAAAACTAATAAATTATATATTATAAACTGCCTAATAATGAAGAAAATAATAAAAAATGAATGACATCCCTTATTCCTTGGAATTCAAAATCATTTTTTAATTTGAAATACAGAAGGTATTAAGCCATATCCAAAAATTGATCAAATAAGTCCATTAATTCTAACATTCCTTTCAGAACAGAAAATTGCAATTGCTATTCTGTTTCTTTGGGGTGGGGGATTGCTGTTGTTTTGCAATACTAGGGATTGAACCTCGGACCTGCAAGCACTCTATCATTGATCTACATCCATGGGCCTTTTTTTTTAAATTTTGAGACAGGGTCTAAGTTACCCTGGCTTGGTTCAAAGTTGTGATACTTCTATCTCACTCTCCTTAGTCACCAGCCTTACAAGTATGCACCACCATGTCCTGCTCAACTGTTGTTCTATATATACATTAAAATGTACTTTATAAATTTATTACATTTGTCCACAAAAGATTCCAAATCTTGTGCTGGTATTGTTCAGACAATTGAATGCAGATGTCTAGTGCTCTGGGTGAATAATTTGGGGATGACAAAGTGCAATGTAAATACCATTGTTGCCCCCTGATTGATGTGTTTTGAAATTTTGTTGTAGTATTTGTCTTTTTCTTTTTATCCATGAAATAAAATGGATTGGGGGGAAAAGAAAGATTCTCAAATCTGGCTATGTATCCAATCACCTGGGAAACTTTTACTTCTTTTTTTTTTGGTGCCAGGGATCAAACTCACAACCTCACATTCGCCAAGTAGGCACTTCCACCGCTGAGCTAAACCCCCAGCCAAACACCTGGGAAACTTTTAAAGAATAAATTTTAGAACCTATCCCTTAGAGATTCTAGTTTGAGATGTCTGGACTGGAAGATGGAAAAACAAATATATATTTATGTGTGTATGTGTGTGTGTGTGTGTGTGTGTGTATATATATATATATAAGTTCATAGGAATTTGTATATGTAAATACAAAGTTCACTTTACTATATTACGAGAATCTAATTTGACTCATCTAGTTCTTGGGATTGGTCCCATATTTCAGTGCTTTCTAATGTCTACTTACTCAGCATGCAAATCGCCCACAGGTACTACAAGGAGACAGATCCTGATTCAGTAGGTCCAAAATGGGGCCTGGAAATCTGCAATTATAATAAGCTTCCTACTGATGTACACACAAGGATCATACTTTTAAGTAAATGTGCACTGTGGTGCACATCTGAAATCCTAGCACTCAGGAGGCTGAGTTAGGAAGTTTGCCACAAGTTTAAAGCCAGCCTGGGCTAGTGAGTTCAAGGCCAGCCTGGACTATATAGCAAGACTCTGACTCCCAAGAAAAGACTTTATGGGATATTTTAGTGTTTCCACAAGTGAATGATACCAGGCATTCTCCTAGGCAATTTCTAACACTGGAATATTTCCTTTAAATTTTACTTACTGTAAACCTCCTTTAGCATAGCTAGAGTACACAATTAACAAAATACTTCATCTTATGTTTACCATACTACCAAGTGAATGGAAATTGTTTCCTCCACGTACAGAGGATCACTGAACAGTGAATGCAGATATGAAATTTACATAATTTGGCTAAGGCAAGAGGATTATAAATTCAAACTCAGTCTGGGCAAATTTTCAACTCAGTGAGACGCTGTCTCAACACAATAATTAATTGAGGGTGGGTAGGGATATAGCTTGGGGCAAAGGCCCTGGGTTCAATGGGTTCACTCCTAAGTACAAAAAAAAAGAAACAAAGAAAAAACAGAGATGACCAACTCTTATAAAAAGATATATATATACATATATATATGAAAGAAAAACATAGATAGGTAGACAGACACAATACAGTGTTTAAAATACTATACTTGACCTGGGAGTACAGCTCAATGGTAAAGTATTGGCCTAACATGTGTGAGATTCTGATTTCAATCCCCAGTTCTTCAGGGAAAGAGAGGGAGAAAAGGGAGAAGAAAAGGGGAGGAAGAAAAGAGGGGATGAGGAGGGATACAAGGAAGAAGAAGGGAGGACAAGAGAGAGAAAAGAATCTAAGCAGAATAAATTCCAACCTATATGAATGGCAACCTAAAAGCAAATTCAGAATAGGTGAAATCATTGTATTTTATACATATAAGCCAACAGTGACAGAGACCACTGGAATGTGAACAACAAAAATCTGTACTATCAATTGGTTTTAATTTTAAGCATTCCATGTGAACAATGACAATATCTCATGAACTGATTGAGGTCACAAAGGTTCTCCTTATATTACAGTGGTTATCTATAAATATTTTCATTATAGTCATATGACATTTTATTCCCATTTAGTCCTTCATTAATTAAAAGTATGACATATATATCATCAAAGCATAAATAAGGACCAAAATGGGTGGTAGGTATTGGGAAGTAGGAACAAAATGTTCAAATGGGAGGGGAACAAGGGAGGCAGGGAAGGAAAGGAAAAAGAAAAAAGAGAAAATAGAAGGAAAAAATGGAAACAAAGCTTTTGTAAATGAGGAGGGGAGGAGGAGTTGAAGGGTGGGGAAAGGAATGGGGAAAAATAATTAAAATATATTATGTACAGGTACAAATTCATTATGATGAATGTGATCAATATGTATCAATATGTATGTGATCAATATGTGCTAATAAAAAAGATTTAAAAAGAAAAATCTCATCAAATTAAATATCTAGATAGCAATTATTCTCCCACTGCTTTTATCTATCTTTTTAAAACACATTTCAGCCAACTCAGTAATCTCAGTAGACTGTGGTAATTATTTCACATTAAGGTAAACTCAAAGGCATGGAGAGCATATATCAATATCAGTCCTCAAAGAATCAGCAAAAACTTTTCCTGTTCTAAATAACACCACAGGATCTTCCCAAATTTTGTTCCAAGAAAGAGAAAAGTTAAATCTGATACTGACTATATCCCTAAGTACTCTCAATATTTAGCATAAAAATCAACCAATGATTTTTAAGAAGTTTTCAAAATGAGAAGTTTTCAAAATGAGATATTAACAAGAATTTTGGCAATTCTCTTCTCTCTCTTTTTTTTTTTTTTTGGGTACTGGGGATCAAACTCCCAGTCTCGCACTTGCCAGGCATGCGCTTATGCCACTGAGCTAAACCCTCAGCCGCTTTGGCAATTTTCTAAGGCTAACAAATTAAGAGAATTTTCCAGAAGAAAGTCACCATGGGTTTAGTACTTTTAAAACACAGGAAAGAGGTTGGGGACATAATTTGACACTTGGGCAAAGCCCTGGTGGATCCTCAGAACTGCTAAAAACAAAACCAAAAAAAAAAACACATAAAGAAAACTACAGAAGAATAAGAAGTTTGGCATGAGCTACTAAGGGAATCTAGGAAAGGAAGTAGAGGAAAAACTCATTTTTAAAAATTCATTAATACATTTTAATCTTGAATCACTCAGAAGGCCAGGTCAGCTAAAATTAGGATTAAAACCAAAATTATATACCCACCTGCAATTCACACCAAGCAACCTCAACCCATGTTTCAGTGTCCAGTCCTTTATATACTGTTTTAAACGCTCCTCTTCCCAGTTCTATGTCAAATTTCAGGAACCTGCCACTAGGAGAAGTCGCTACCGCTTTCATTTCTGCTTCTTCTTCTATTTCCTTTTCATTTTTCTCCTTGAGGCAATCTTTTGAGGTTTCCAAAGTTGCCTTTGAACACTGCTCATATTTACCTTCTTGTCCACCTCTCAACACATTTGTAGGAATTTTATCTACTCTTGGAATATTTGTTGCAGGCTTTATTCTCTCATCTTTGGAGGAAGATTCAGCAACTTTGTCATCTTCTGTCATCTCAATACTCTTTCGGAAAAATCTCTTCCTTTCTATAGCTTCCCCAGAAGCAGTGAAGGTGCCATTTTTTCCCTTTAATCTAGCATCTGCGGTCAAAGTTGAAGCAATCTGGGGAACTCTATTTTCAAATGAAACTTCATCAAGTTTCTCAGAATCTTCAGTGCTAGCTGGCTCCCCAGAATCAGTGGCCATTGTTACTAAGGTTGGCACTAAAACTTTTCCTGTTTCACTCCTCAGTCCAATTACATCTCAGATATCAGAATTATCAGAACAGACTTCCGTTTATGTGGTCATATATTCCCATAGCAACCTAAAAGGGGAAAAAGGATATTTAAAATTTACCCCACAAAGGAAATCATTAAGGAGAAAAAAAGTCACCTGATTTTTAATCCCTTTTTTCTTAATTAAGTTTATTCTTTTTTATGTCTAATCTTAGCAACCAGTAGACTCCAGGGATTATGTCTTATCTTGTTTACCACTGTAGCCTACAGTGCACAGCAGACCATTCAATCTATAGCTCAATAATATATCCTCACATTATGTGAATATTGGTTAAGACTGCAGTTTTATAAGTGACCACAATCTTAAGTTCACTTGAATAGCAGCTAATATACATAATAAGTAAAACAACTACATGATTTTTAGGTAATTTTGGTCTAAGATTCAGAACTCATCCAATAGAAGTATCATTTTATTGTGGTAAAATATATATAACATTATTAGCAGGCATGGCAGCACACAGGAGGCTGAGGTAGGAGGACCATGAACTTGAAACTAGTCTGGGGGTGGGGACCAACCCAGGCTACATAGAAAGACCCTATCTCAAAAAAACAAAAAATAAAAATAAGTAAGTGTGTGTGTGTGTTACCATTTTAACCATTTTTAACTATAAAACTCAGTGCAATGAATACATTCAGTGTTGTTCAATCACTTCTATCCAATGCTAGAACTTGTTCATCATTCCAAACTAAAACTATGCACCCATTAAAGAAAAATTCCCCATCTAGTCTGTAGACCCTGATGCCTTAGGAGCTAAAGCAAGAGGAACACTATGTCCAGGGGTTCAAGGCCAGGCTGAATAATACAAGACATTTTGTCTCAAAAATAAAGAAAAGCACTTCTAAAGGGTTAAATGTATAGCTCAATGGCACAACATATGCTTGGCACAAGTGAGACACTGTATTCAATTCCCAGCACCACAAAAGAATTCTCTATCCACACCCACCCATTGAATCCTCTATTCTATTATCACTCTGAATTTGCTTATTCTTGATAATTCATGTAAATGGAAGCACACAATTTGGCACAGTGTTTTCAACATTCATGTTTGCTGTAGCATGATATAAGGGTCTCATTCCTTTTTAAAGTCTGACAATATTCCATGGTATTATATGCCACATTTTATTCATCTACTCATTAGTCAATGGAGTAGGTGGTTCCCACCTTTTCACTATTATAAATAATGCTGCTATGAACATTCAATAGCAGTCCGAAGTAATGCAAAACTTGTTTATGAGCTACCCTTCATATTTTTAAGAGAAACAACTATCAAATATTAATATACTATAGTAAATAGCAAGAAAAGGCCAGATATAGTGATGCACGCCTATAGTCCCAGAACTCAAATAGCGATGGCAAGAGGATTCTAAATTCAAGGACAGCATGGGCAACTTAGTGAGACCCTGTTATTAAAATAAAGTTTAATACACTGGGCATAGTGGCACAGGCCTGTAATCCCAGCACTAGGGAGGTTGAGGCAGGAGGATCGCTGGGAGTTTGATGCCAGCCTGGGCTGCATAAGTGAGTTCAGTGCCAAAATGCACTATATAGCGAGGACCCTGTCTCAAAACTTTCCCCCAAAAAATAACCATAATAATAATTTCCAAAATTAAGTTTAAACAAAGGACTGGGAACTTAGCTCAGTTATAGAGTGCTTGCCTAGCATATACCAGATCTTCATTTCAATCCCAAGTACTAACAAAAACAAAACATCAAGAATTTGTGCTAAAATTTAAGAAAAAGATGTCCACTTTGGGCCAGGGAGGTAGCTCAGCGGCACAGCACCTGCCTAGAAAGTGCTAGGCTGAGTTTGCTTCCTGGTACCAAAAAATAAAATTCATTTTAACACTTAAAATTCTAGAAAAAAATGTAACTAAACATTAAGTCTGATATGGGCTTAAGTAAATGTCTCAAAGTATGATACAGAATTAAAATAACTCAAAAGGCCTATCTCCCTGTGGAGGCCCTGCATTAGATTCTCTGAGTGTGTATTTTTAAAATGCTGCTTAATAAATCTCTTTATGTCTCTTACTTAGGCATCCTGAAAATTCTTTTTCTGTGATGGAGGTCAGTGAACCTAAAACATGCCCCATGGGTCAATTCCCCAACTTCACTTTGAGAACCTCTTTGGACCTTTTCTAGTAACATTTCTTTTGGCAAGTCAATAGCAGGAAATAAATGAGGCATTAAGAGCACAACTTTGGAAAAGCTTCTAAAAGACAACCTCAACAGCATGTTAAAATGGTAGGTCACCAAATATAGAACAGATAAAATAAGTCACTTGATTCATAATACTAATGCTGACTATAACTGATGAAAGAGGTAACTTCTCAGATCATCCCTTACACATTTCAAAGTGCCCTGATATCCAGATAGGATAATAATAGTTAGGATTACTATTGCAGCAGAACTACTGCTCCCATTTCAAAACTGACCTTCTGGGTGTTCAACAAGTGAGGCATGGAAACCAAAGCTCAAGAAGATAAAAGACCTAGGCCAATATTTGGGCCCTTATTTTCCAAGCTCCACCAGGACCCAGGCCATGACAAGAGCCATCTGAAAGAGCACCACAACTGTGGTGAGTCACTTCAGTTCCTAAACAGGGTACTATTTAGACTCTAAAGGACAGTACTCAACCAAAGTATATTCTGCAAAAGGAGGGTCACTAAAGAGGGAAATGTCCTCCATGCTTCAAAGGGAAGCTATATGGTTAGGCAAGACTCTGACCCATCCTGTCAGATGATACGACTGATAGAGGAAAAAACTAAAGGAGCTAAGAGACTGCTCACATGGCCCCAAAAGTAACTCCTGTGGAGCCTTGACTTTCTTGACAAATAAACATACATAAATTTTGATTTATGATCTTACTTTGACATGACCTTAAACACCCAGCAGGGAAGTCTGATTAAAAAAGGAGTAATTAATATCAATATTTTAAAAAGAAAGATAGGCTAAATATAAAAAGGGGCTCCAAAGCCAGGTGTTAGGACGTATACCTGTAATCTCAGCACTTACGAGGCTGAGGTAGGAGGATCACCACAACTTCAAAGCCAGCCTGTGCTACACAGTGAGTTCAAGGCAGAGACTCTACCTCAAAAAAAACAAAAAAACAAAATGGCGGTGGTAGTGGGGCTCCAAATATTACACTATTCTCTACTGACAGTTTGTAGCTTTATCTATAACGTCTTAATCTACAGCCATAAAAGGTGATGATTCCTAGTCCAAATAGCCATTCCAAAAATGTGTCCTTCAGCCTCTCTTAGTGTATTGCCATTATGTTATTTTGATGTATGTTAAAGTATCCCTCACATAAAAATTTGGTTTCTTATATAGGTCTGCCTATAGGATAAAAATGTCAATATAAACAGTCTAGCTAAAAAATGTTATTATTTGGTGATATAAACTAATTTTCTTTTATTTTTGAGTACTGGGAATCAAACTCAGTACCTTGCACTTGCCAGGAAGGCACTTACCCCTCTAAGCTATATCCCCAGAGCACTATAAACTAATTTTATGTTATCTACTTCAGGCCTTTTATGTTTATGTTATTTACAGACAGTCATTAGGAAGAGCTTTGGATCTTCAAAGTAGAGGCCAAACTCTAGGTTCTCAACCCTATCATAAAGTTTTAACGGCTAAGTATTAATGTAAAAACATAAATATCTTTATGTAGCGTTTTCCTCGTCTATTACTGTAAGTAAAATAAAAATTAGCCAGGTGTGTTGGCACACATCTGTAATCCTAGCACTTGGAAGGTAGAGGCAGGAAAATAGCCACAAGTTCAAGGCCAGCCTGGGTTATATAGTTCAAAATAAGCCTACAGGCCAGGCATAGTGGTGCCTGCCTGTAATACCAGCACTTGAAAGGTTAAGGCACGAGGACAGCTGTGAGTTCTAGTCCAGTCTGGGCTATACATTGAGTTTAAGGCCAGCCTTAACTACATAGTGAGACCCTGTCTCAAATCCTCTCCCAAAAAAAGACCAGCCTATAGAGTGAGATCTTGAGAGGGAAACTTAGATTTCTCACTAACAAAATAGAGAGGATTATATAATACTCTTATAATTCATCTGCTGTCCTTCAGTAAGCATCTCAAGACAAACAGAGGAAGGAAAAAAGAGAAATGAAAAGAAGTAAATGTGTCATGTGTCATGTGTATGTAATAATTCCATACAGTGAACATGATCATTATGTACTACAAACATGTGCTAACAAAAATTCAAAAAAAAAAAAGAAAAACAGAGAGGCTAATATAAAAGCTAATTCACCATTATTCTACTTTTAAATTTTGGGCCTTGAGAGTTTCCAAAGATGGTGGACTGGTAGGTAGCAGGAGAGAGATCCTCTCTGAGAGACAGCTGAAATGCCAGAATTTAACACCCTGGAGAAACCCAAACAGAGAGAGATGGAATCTCTCAACCCAGGAAGAAACTAAAGTTAAAAAAAACGCTCAAATATGAGGTCCTGGGGCTACCATTCATGAAGCTAAGATCAGCAAGCATGGCCCCCTCCTCGAGCCACCTGAATTCCTGCCCGAGAGCGACCTGACCGACCGAACTGCGCCAATCTGACTGGCTTGAGCAGCTGGAGCGTGGAGCTGAACATCCCTGCGAGCAGCGTGCCCGGAACCGGCCCTGCACATGACCCACCCAGAGGCACTGTGAATTTGCGCTGTAGCCGTGCTTAAGTCAGAGGTCTGGCAGCCCAGCAGTTCTCAGGGACCGGAATCACGAGGTGAGTGATGGGAATAAGACCTTCCCATGGGAAAGGGGAAACCGACTGGAAGACATGTTGGATTTGGGAAGGAGAGCCTTAACTCCATAAGGAAGTGGCTTCAGTTGGTTGCTCCCCTTGCCAAGGGGATTGGTGGAATCTGCTTGCATTGCGCCGTGCCGCTGGCCGGGACCCAGTGGGTTGCTACAAACTAATTCCCTGAGCACAGCCGCACACTGACACAGTGAAGGCCTGCAAAGGTTGACTGGCCTGGAGGGGAGGAGCCAGCACACACTGCGCTTGCTTGAATTTCACTCTTGATAGCGGCCAGCAGAGGGCAGAAGCCCACAGCCAGCGCGCTCCAGAGGAGCCTTAACCAACAAACAAAGGGGCTGGGAATTACACTGTACACTTGTATGGAAGGAACCAAAAACATGACGAAAGGGAGAAATAAGAAAACACTCCCAGCCCCCAACCCTGAGAACATTGATCCAGGAGAGGTAAATACAAAAGAGACTGAGGACAGCAAACATGCAACAACAAACACAGCGGTAGCAGACATAAAGAGATACCTTCAGGACCTTGTAAGTGGGATCAAAACTGAAATATTAATTCAAATTAA
>PVJX010044397.1:0-13211 GCA_004027295.1 Dolichotis patagonum
CAAGTAGGGGGAGTTTCCTTCTACTATCTCTGAAGGCAGATACTTTTATCACCATTTTGCTTTGTCCTGATTAAGAGTGGTGCTCTATTCAATATTCTGTTTTGATGTGTTCTATAATGTTGTGTATTTCTTTTGATTTTGCTGTACCTAATAGAAGAACAACTATTGTGAAGATAATGAGATATACAATGTTGCCTATTACTGCTGTCCTGGTGACCTGCTGTCATGTTCTGTGTCAATTTCAGTACACTGTCTCAGTTGGCTTTATTCCATCCTGTTTTGTTGTATATTACTATCTCCAAGTTAATAAAAATTAAATAAAAATAAAACAATAGAACATGAGAAAACAAGGTAACAAAATACTTCCAAAACTCGCAACTCCACCAAAGCTGATCCATGGGACATGGATGACAAGAAACTCAAAAAGAAAACAACAGAATTATATAAGGTGATTAAAAAGGAAATAACAACAACAAAACAGATCAATAAGGTACTGTGCAAGCTGAAACATGATATAACTAAACAGATAATGTACTTAAAAAGCAAAAGGAGGAAAAGAAAATGTGCTAAAGGATATAATTGCATGTATGTTTAAGTATGTGGGATTGATAACCATATTACTAATTTTTTGTTGGATTGTTGAACAGAACTGTTTGCAGCCTCACTGTTTGAATGTCCACTTTGTATGACTTAATTTTGTAACATGAACAACTATTTCTAAGAAGACAATATGTAATTTATCAAGAGGAGATTTCTTAATGTTTTTTTTTGAAATTCTGTATTATTTCTACCCTTTTTTCTGTTTTACTTTTATTTCCTCTTTAAATAAAATTTTTAAAAAGTGAAGATATACTTTCAGACCTCAAAGGCAAAATTTCAGGTAGTAAACAGGAAATGAAAGATCTTTTGAAAATAACAAGGAATCAGGAAAAAACAATCCAACAGCTGCAAGATGATGCAAAGAAAAACAACATAAGATTGATAGGTATAAATGAAAAGGAAGGTGAGAACTCAGATGATATCAAGAGGCTATTTACAGAAGTAATAGCTGAAAATTTCCCAAAAATGAAAATGGAAACTGATATACATATATGTGAAGCATTTAGAACTTCAAATATCCCTAACCAAAATAAAACTACATCCAGACATATAATAATCACCATCCCAGAAATCCAACAGAAGAACAGAATAGTAAAAGCTGCTAGAGAGAGACACTGATCATCCTTAATGGAAAACCTTTCAGAATCACAGCAGAGTTCTCAACACAAACAGTGAAGTCAAGAAGAGCATGGAGTGAAGTATTTCAGATCCTAAAGGAAAACGACTTCCAACCCTGACTGATGTACCCTGCAAACTTGTCTTTCAAAATTGATGGAGAGACAAGATACTTACACTACAAAGCACAGCTGAGAAACTTCATGACTACCAAATGAACCCTGCAAAAAATACTGAAAAACATTCTAGATAGACATAGGAAAAAACCACTAAGCAAGTGCTGTGGTCAGGGGTTGTTAGAACAATTAGAATCAAGACATGGAGTTTATAATACTATTTTTATGATGGTCACCCAGAGTTAACACAAGAAAATGCAAGAAATATATCCACAACACTGAAGACATAGAATATTTAGCCAAGGCCCTGAATCCCACAGCAATGTCCCCCATGAATTCAGATGAAGACCCAGAGCTCATGACAATGCCTCCCATGTGCCTCCCATGAGTCCAACTGGAGGTCTAGATCCCACAAGAATGACTCATGCCAGTCCCTTTTACAGATTCATGTTGGGAGGGCCCAAAGGTCAGCAGTGGAATCTAGAAAATCTATGTCAGCAGGGTGAATGAGCTGTACTGGCAGGTTGAGGGTTCTATGTTGGAGCTGAGAAGTCACACTCACAATGAAGACCAGGGCTTTCCTGAAAAGCACCACAGCCATACTCAGTGACACTGAGGCCCTAAGCTCCTCCTCCAACAAGCACAGTTGAGTACATGCCAGGAAGCCAGTGTGATGGGTTCATCCTGGAGACCAAGTGGCACAAGTCTTCCTCTCCAGAGCCAGGAAGCAGTGCTCCATGTGAGGACCAGAGCTTCTCCAGGAGAACCAATGGCTCAAACAGCAATGCATAGGAGAACCCACAATGTCTCAATGCCTAAGCGCACAGCTTCTCATTCTGTACATTTCTATCTATTTTTCCAACTTTTCTCAGGTGCAACATCTATGCTCAGCACCATGCTGATGTAATCCAGCTGATGTTAAGTGGATCACCAGTGTTTAATCCATAACACAAGGCAAACAACATTCAACCCTATGCTGTATACAAGAAACTCATCTATCCAAAAAAGAAACTCATTGACTGAAAGTCAAAGGATGGAAAATAATGTTTCATGCAATAAGAAACCAAAAGAAGCAGGGATAGCTATTCTGTTTTTAGACAATGTAAACTTCAAACAAAGAATGATCCAAAGAGATAAAGAAGGACACTACATACTAGCTAGGGGAAATCTCCAAGAGGAAGAGTTAACAAACTTAAATATATATTCACCAAATTTGGAGGACCCAACTATACAAAGCAAATATTAAAAGAAGTTAATATTTCTGTTAATATTTCTGAAACATGAAATAAGCAATAACACAATTATAATGGGAGTCGTTGACACCACAATTACATAATAAGACACATCAACTAGACAGAAAATCAGCAAAGAAATAACAGAACTGAATCACACCTGTGAACAAATGGACTTGGTGGATGTATACAGAGTGTGCCACCCAACAACGTCAGAATATACATTCTTTGTAGCAGCATGCTGGATATTCTCTAAAATAAAAGATGTACTAGCCAGGAGAACATGCTTAAATAAATGCAAAATAATTGAAATTGTTCCATGCATGTTATTGGATCATAGCGCTGTGAAACCAGAATTTAATGACAAAAGAAACTGCAGAAACCACATGAACACATGGAAATTAAATTATACACTCTTGAGCAATCAGTGGGTCACAGAGGAAATTAACAAAGAAATTAAATCATATCCACAAGCAAATGAAAATACAAATACAACTTACCAGAACCAGTGGGATGCAGTGAAAGAAGTCTTCAGAGGAAAATTTATTATGGTGAATTCCCACATCAGGAAAACAGAATGAACCCAAATAAACAACATGATGCTACACCTCAAACATTTGGAAAAAGAAGAGCAAGTCAAGCCCAAAGCCTAAAGAAAGGAGGAATTTATAAAGATCATAGCAGAAATCAATGCAATAGAGACTAAGAAAACAATTCAAAGAATCAATGAATCAAAGAGTTGGTTCTATGAAAGAATCAATAAAATTGATAAGCCCATAGCCAACCTTATTTTAAAAAGGAAATAAAAAACTAAAATTCATGGAAAAAGGAATCAAAAGGGTGAAATCACTGAAGATACTGTAGAAATGCAGAAGATCATCAATGCCTGCTTTGAAAATCTCTACTCTCATAAGTTTGATAACACAGAAGAAAAGCACAGATTCCTCAATACATATGAACTACCAAAGCTGGGTCAAGAAGGTGTAAAACTGTTGAATAACCTAATTTCAACTAATGAAATTGAGAATGTAGTTAAAACCTTACCAATAAAGTAAAGCCCAGGGTCAGCTGGATTCATTGCAGAATTTTACAAGAAATTAAAAGAAGAATCAATGCTGACTCTCCTCAAACTCTTCAGTGAGTTGAAAAGGAAACAATTCTGCCTAATTCATTCCTGGAAACAAGTATTACTCTAATAACAAAACCAGAGAAAGACCCAACCAAAAAAGAATATTACAGGCCAATCTCCCTAATGAACATAAATGCAAAAATTCTCAATAAAATACTGTCAAAGAGAATGCAGCAAATCCTCAAGAAGATTGTACACCACAAACAAGGGGGATTCATCCCAGGAATGATGAGATGGTTCAACATATGTGTATCAACAAATGTAATCCACAATGTCAATAGAGCTAAAAATAAGAATCACATGATAATTTCTATAGATGTGGAAAAAGCTTTTGATTAAGGTACAACACTCTGACATAAGAACCACACAGAAATTCAGAATAGATGGACTTTACATCAATATGATAAAAGCCATCTGTGAAAAACCAACAGCCAGCATCACATGTAATAGCCAAAAACTGAAAGATTTTACTCTAAAATCAGAAACAAGACAAGGATGTCCATTATCACCACTCCTATTCAATATAGCACTGGAAATGCTAGCCAGAGCCATTAAACAAGAGAGAGAATAAAAGGAGTAAGGATAGAAAAAGAAGTTAAATTATCATGATTTGCAGATGACATGATATTCTATATAGAAGACCCATAAAACCCAAATGAAAGACTCCTAGGTATAATAACCAGTGATATATCTGGATACAAAGTCAACGCTCCAAAATCAGTAAGATTCCTATACAAAAACAACAAATGCACTGAGACAGAAATAAGAAAACCATATCATTCATTAAAACACCAATAAAATAAAATAATTAGGAATCAAACCAATGAAAGAAGTAAAAGATCTATTCAGCAAGAAGTAAAATACCTTGAAAAAAGTAATTGAATAAGATCTCAGAAAATGGAAAGACATTTCTTGTTCATGGATATGAAGAGCAAATATTGTGAAAATGGACATTCTCCCAAAATTGTTATACAGATTTAATGCAATTCTAATCAAAGTACCAGTAGTATATCTAACCAATCTAGAGAGATCATTCCTAAATTCATCTCAAATCAGAAAAGACCTAAACAGCAAAGGCCATTTTGGCCAACAAATGTAATGCATCATAATCTCTGACTTAAAGTTATACTACAAAGCTACTGTACTAAAATAAGCATGGTACTGGAATAGAAACAGACCAGAAGATCAAGGCATCACAATCCCTGATTTGAAGTTATACTACAAAGCTACTGTGATGAAATCAGCATGGTACTGCAATAAAACAGATCTGAAGATTGGTCAAATAGATTAGAAGATACAACTACAAATACAGGCACACTCACTCATCTTTGATAAAGGGGCCAAACACATTCACTGGAGGGAAGATAGACTCTTTAATAAGTGGTACTGGAAATACTGACTCTCCATATGCCAAAAACTAAAACTAGACCCATACATATTGCCATGTACTAAAATAAGTCAAAATGGATCAATGATCTAAATATTTAAACAAAAACACTAAATCTGCTGAAAGACAAAATAGGTAGAATTCTTGATGACATAAGGGTCGTCAGAGAATTAATGAACAAAAATCAAAATGCATGGGAACACTTCCCAGCATCGATAACTGGGATCACATCTTATTAAAAAGTTTTTGCATGTTGAAGAAATCTCAAAAATAGAAAAAGGAAACCCATGAATTTTGAAAAACTCTTGGTCAACTGTCACTCACACAAAATCCTTCGGTCTAGAACATATAAAGAATTAAAAACATCAGACTCACAAAATTCAAAAATCCAATCTGAGATGAATACACTGTTCTCAGATAAAGAGATACAAATGGCAAATAAATACATGAAAAAATGTTCATCATCATTGGTCATTAGAGAAATGCAAATTAAAACCACACTGAGATTCCATGTCACTTGAGAAAGAATGACCAGGGTAAAGAAAACTACCAACAACAAATCCTGGAGAGGTTTCATGGAAAAAGGAATGATTCTGCATTATTGGTGGGAGTATAGACTGGTGCAACCACTGTAGAGGTCACTGTGGAGGTTCCTCAAAAAGCTGGGAATTGAAGTCCCATTTGACCCAGCTATTCCACTTCTGGGCATATGCTCAGAAGAACTAAAAACATCATGTCACAGTGATATATGTTCAGTCGTGTTTATAGCAACACAATTTGTAATATCCAGCTCTTGGAAACAACCTAAATGTCCATTAACTGAGGAATGGATAAAAAAGATGTGGTACTTTTTTTATAATGGAGTACTAGTCAGCTATAAAGAATGATCACACTGAGATATTTATAAGTAAATGGATGCAACTTGAGACCATACTCATAAGTGAAATAAACCAAACTCACATCTGTGCATACAGTATAGTATCCCTCGTGTAAGAAATGGTAAGAGTACATAAGGTACAAAGTCCTCAATAAATGCAGTGAAAGCATAATAATCTGCTCAAAGGGGAAAATCATATTATCTCCAGGAAAAGGAGGAAAAAGAAAAATGAAGGGAAAAAGAAAAATATCTAAATTTGTATAAACACATTTAGGATAGCTAAGATGATTGTGCTACAAATTCTATAAGTTCTTGGAACAAAACAGTTAACATTCATAGGATTTGAACAATTTTGTATGTTTGTGTCTGGTGGTTGAAGGAACTCTTAAAGATCACTCTGTAAGACAGCAACTTTAGTTATGTTCCTACCACCTTGTTTTGAAGGCCTATATCGTCATTGTTTTGGGCTCTATGCTATTGTTATTTATTTGTCTTTTTTGTTTCTTGTTTTTCTAGTAATTTGTTTTGTTTCATTTTGTTTTGTTTTTCCCTCTAATATAGAAAGGATAGGTATACATGTAGAGGTTCATACATGTGTAGAACTTCTGAACAGTTTATGACAATTGATTATATTACGTATGATGAAAAGAACAGCTACTTTGAAGAAAAAGAGACATTATGGTATCCATTGCTAATTTTGTACTGCTATGCTGTGAAATCTAGTAATGCTTTTATTCTTTGTTCAGAGTACTTTTAGTCTGATTTTATTGTTTAATTTCAACATACATGAAGGAATGTATAGCTAATTGAACATAACAAGTGACATTATGGCAGCCATTATTTATTTTCTTATTTTGAAGGCTTGTAGTGCCTTCATTACTCTGTTCTGACCAATTGTATACTATTTTGTTTCATATGAATTTATTGTGTGTGAAGATATAGACAACTATTTAGAAGAAAACAAAAGACATTATGGTAGCCAAAAATAATATTAAACTTTGTATGTTACTTGTGTTAACACCTGCTTTTTCATTGACATGTAGCAGTCTCATACTGTTTGTCTTTGCATTATGTTGAAGCTGTTGAATTGTTGTTTCCTGGTTCCTTGTTATTTTACAAGATCTTTTCTTTCATGATCACAAGCTATCATCCTGTGTGTTTAAGGTCTGAGAGTTGATCATCAGCTTCCTTCATGTGATTTTGCCAGCTGTCCATGGAATTTTTAATTTCCTGAATATCTCTTTGAATCTGTTTTTTGCATTCTAAATGTGTCATATTTTTAATTCAAGGTGTCCATCATTTTCTTATATTCCTCTTTTTATGTAGATCTTATTTAGATACACTTAAGATTTTTTCAAAATATTTTTCACTTCTTTTTCTACCTTAGAGATTATTTGTCATCTGGTTTCCTCTATAGCTTCATGGAGTTGTTTCTTTACTTCAGTTGCTGACATTTCAGAATGTTCATTTGTAATATGATGGCACTGGGGACTTGTGTCTGGCTTGGAGGAGTTCAGAATCTCTGGCATCCAGGAAGCTAAGGCAGAGTGCACCCCTGGTATATGGCAGTGCTGGAGCCTTGCTTCTGGCCGGGAGAAGTACAGAACCTCTGGCATCCAGGTGGCTAGGTAAAGTGTGCTACTAGAATTTGATGGTACCAAGGCCTTGCATCTGGCTGGGTTGAGTTCAGAACCTCTTGAGCATGTGGCTTTCCAGAGTGCATCCCTGGCATATGGTGTGAAGGCCTTGCTCCTGGCTGGCTTGTGTTTGGAACCTCCAGGGCCCACCATATGTCTAGTTGGGCTGTACTGTTGAACTATGGAGCTGCAGTCTTGTGCTCTGATGGTTGGAGCTCAAATTCTCCAAGACCTGTTGGCTGGCTGGTTGCTCCCTGATGGGTGGCTCTGACTCTCTGGGCTGGGCTGGGCTTGGTACCTTTCTGACTTGTGAGGCTGGCCAGGTAGTCCCCTGATGGATTGCGCTGGGATGATGGGCTGGGTAGAGCTCAAATCCTCCATGAAGGTAGTGCAGACAAATCCCCGGAATGTAGTGCCAGGGCCTTCCATCTGGCTGGGTTGAGTTCAGAACCTTAAGAACCAAGGAGATTAGGCAGAGTGTGACATCAGAGTTTGGCAGCATCAGGGCTTTTCCTCCGCCTGGGAGGAGCTCAGAACCTCCAGGATTCAGATGTTTAGGCAGAATATGCCCCTGGAATGTGGTGATGCTGGGGCCTTAAGTCTAGCTGGGAGGAGTCCAGAGCCTCTACAGCATGTGGCTAGCTGGAGCACGTCCCCAGCATATGGTGCCAGGGCCTTGCTCCTGGATAGGTGGAGATCAGAACCTCTGGGACCCACCATGTGGCTAGCTGGGCTGCACCACTGATCTATGGAGCTGGACCCTTGTTCTCTGATGTACACAGCTCAAACTCTCCAAGACCTGTTTTCTAGTTTGGTTGCTCCTTGATGGGCAGTTCTGGGGCTCTGAGCTGGGCTGAGCTCAGCAGCTTTGTGACCTATGAGGTGGTTCAGGTATTTCTCTGATGGACTGCACTGGGATTCTGGGCTGTAAAGAGCTTGGATCCTCTGTGCAGCTTGCTAAGATGTACCCCCAGAGTGTGGTGCCAGGGTCTTACATCTGGCTGGTTAAAGTTCAGAACCTCCTGGACCCACGCAACTAGGCAGAGTGTGCCTCTGGAATGTGGCAGCACTAGGGACTTGCATCTGGCTCGGAGGACTTTAGGACTTCTGGGACCCAGGAGGCTAGGCAGAGTGCACCTGTGGAGTGTGTCACATTTTCTTTGTTGATTCATTTGTTAATGGACATATACGCTTCTTACAGGATTTAGCTGTTATGAATTGTGCTGTTATAAGCTTTGGTATGAATATATTGCTACATATATTACTTTTATAACGTCTTTCACTTTTCTGGAAAGATATATGGAAGGGTAACAGATGGAAATCCTAAATTTATTACCTTTAGAAATCTTCATACTGATTTCTGTAATAATTGCAGTAGTTTATATTACCATCAACAAGTTTTCTTTTTCATTGCAGCTATGCAAGATTTACTATTTTATCTTATGATGATTATCATTCTCTGATGTAATATTAAATTGAAGCATAGTTTTATTTTGCATTTCTCTGATGGTCAGTGATGTTGAGCACTTTTTCATATGATTATTGGCCATTTGTATCTTTTCTGTAAAGTTTCTCCTCATTTCAGTAGGGCATTTTAAAAATTGAGTCTTTTAATTAGACGGCCTAATTTTTTGTGTGTTCTTTATGTATTCTAGATATTAGTTCTCTGTCTGAGAAATGCCATGGTAAAATATTTTTTTTCATTCTGTAGGTTGTCCCTTCACTTTGATAATAGTTTCCTTTGATATGGAGGAGATTTTACATTTCATATAATCTCATTTGTTGATTGTTGCTGTTATTTCTTGTGCAATTTGGTTTCTGTTCAGAAAGTCCTTGCCTACACTCAAAACTCCAACCATTTTATTTATTTTGTCTTCCAGTAGGCTTAATGCTGAGAACTTTGACCCATTTCAATTATGGTTTAGAACATGGTAGAATATCTGCATATAGATATCTAGTTTCCCCAAGACCATTTGTGTTCTTAAGAAAAAAAAACAGAAAAAACAAGCAAAAGAAACAGACAAGAATAACAGCAAAACCCCAAAGCAATAGTGGTATAAGATTTCAAGATAAGATGGTAGAAATGCAGCAATGGTTTTTATGCTGCATATTGTTTTCTTTTTTATTTTATTTTATTTAAGAGAATAAAGAAAAAAAAACAAAAGAAAATAGAATATAGGGTAGCAGCAATACAGAATTCCAAGGAAAAAAGGAAAAGAATAACAACTAAAAAACCTAAGAGATTATTACTTGACAGACTGCATACTGACTTCTTGGAAATAGTTGTTCAAATTACAAAGTAAAAACATGTAAAGTAGACATTCAAACAGTGAGTCTGTTAACAGTTCTGTTCCACGATCTGACAAAAAAACAGCAATATGGTCACCCATCTTACCCACTCAAATATACATGCAATTATATCAAAAGGGTGAAATCAAACACAACAAAACAGAACAAAGTGGATCACAAGAAAGCAATGTAAGAGACATAAATTTCAAAACTAGACAATCAGAGATATTCACTCTCTATCATACTGACTCTTGTTTTCTTCAAATAGTTGTCCATATTGTCACATACAAGGAATTCACATGAAACAACATAGTATGGAATTGATCTGAGCAGGACAGGGAGGGCATTTCAGGTCTTCAAGACCAGACAATAGGGAAGCCAAGAATGGCTGTTATAGTTTCTCCATTATCCTAAAAACAACTATCCATACCTTCATGTGTGTTAAACTTAAACAAAACAAAACAAAACAAAACAAGCTAAAACCACTTTGAACAAAGAATGATAACTTTGCTGGATTACACATCATGACATGGAATCAGCACTGGGTACTGTAGTGTCTCTTTTTCTTCAAAGCAGTTGTTCATTTCAACATGTGTTATATAGTTGGTTCTTGAAAGCTGTTTATAAGCTCTACACATGCATTAGTATCTAAATGTATATCTATCCTTTCTGTATTAGAGGTCAAAACAAAACAAAGCAAGATAAAACAAAACAATGCTTAGAAAAGCATGAAGCAAAAAAGTCATATATAACCACAATACTAGGTGATCTACAATGGTTACCATGATGTCTCAGCAATATATAACAACATCAATAAAAACAAAGCATTGGAGATATTATAAGACTTCAAAAGCAAGTAATAATCAAACCAGACTCGGTATCTTAATGAATCTTGTCATCTTCAGTGTAGTTGCCTATACTCTTAGACTTGATGCTATCAATCATAACAGATTTAAATAAAATCAGTCAATATAAAGCAGCAATCTAACAACCCAGATTCAAAAAAGATCAGTCATAATAAGACAATATAAGTCATAAAGGGCTTCAGATTAAGTTGATTGGAAATTAGGGATGATTACCATAATATGTCCTCTTATTTTTGGGATAGCTGACCATGTCCTCAAGTCTAGTGTAAGTACACAAACTGGAACAGCATGTAATCCATCCAAGCAGAGTGATGAGAATAATGTAAATTTTAAATCTTGTTACCCAATTAACAATATCCTCTGCCTTCCTTTTTTAGACAATTCCTCCCCTTTCACTTCCATAGGGTGCACTGCTTGTTTTGGGTCCCACTGCCTCCTTATATAGAGCATTTCAATGGACTCTATCTCCTGATCTACTCTGCCTGTGTTTCTCTGTGTTAATATTTCAAGGCCATCTATACTAGAGATTACAGCCCATCTTCTCTGCCTTATTTTTGCTATTCTGTTTTTCTGCCATTGGTTGTCTATTTTTCTGTTCCTCTCCACTGTCTGCCCCATTCACTGAGGCCTCTCTGCCATTGTTCCTGAAATGCTCGTATTCTTGTTCTCTCTCTCTCTAAAATATCCTTCAATATTTTTTGTAGGGTTGGATTTATTTTTTTATTTTTTTATTTTTTTGGTACCAGGGATTGAACTCACGACCTCACGCTTGCCAGGCAGGCGCTTAAGCCACTGAGCTAAATCCTTGGCCTGTAGGGTTGGATTGGTGGCCACAAATTCTCCCAGTTCCTCTTTGTCATGGAAGCATCTTGTTTCTCCATTAATTTCTAGAGAGAGTTTTGCAGGATACATCAATCTGGGCTGGAGGTTGTTCTCCTTCAGGGCTTGAATTATCTCACTCCAAGCTCTTCTTGACTTGGTGGTCCGTGTCGAGAAGTCTGCTGTGATTTTGATGGGTTTTCCTTTATAGGTGATCTGTTTCTTTTCTCTGATGGCTTTTAATATTCTGTTCTTATATTGAATTTTGGGATCTTGATTATTATGTGTCTGGGTGTAGCTCTGTTTGGGTTGTAGGTGGCTGGAGTTCTGTATGCTTCATACGTCTGCATATCATTTCCTTTTTCTAAGTTTGGGAAGTTTTCCTTAATAATTTCTGTGGATAGCCTTTGCAGTTCTTCTGTTTTGACTCCTGCTTCTTCATTCACATGCTTTATTCTTAAGTTATAGATCCTGTTGTCGTCCTCTAGCCTTTGTATTGTTACTGCCTGCTCCTTTGTTATTTTTAAGAGATCTTCCCTTTCATGACCCCACATTGCAAGCCTGTGTTCAATTTTTGATAGTCTATCTTTGGTTCCTTTCAAGCAGTTTTGCCTGTTCTCTATGGAGTCTTTAGTTTCCTGATAATCTCTTTGAATTTGCTTCATGAATTCTAGGTTTTTCTTGTTTTCTTCACTAAACATTTCTCTCCTTTTGTGTTCTCCATTTCCTCTCTGTGTCTTCTTAAGAGGTGCCTAGCCTTTCTTTTATTAATCTACTTATCTCTTGTTTAATTTGAATTAATATCTCTGTTTTGTTCCTAACTTACGAGGTCCTGAAGATATCACTTTATGTCTGCTACTGCTTTGTTTGATGTTGCATGTTTGCTTCCCTCAATCTCTTTTGTATTTACGTCTCCTGGATCAATGTTCTCAGAGTTAGGGGCTGGGGTTGTGTTCTTATTTCTCCCTCTCGTCATGTTTTTGGTTCCTTCCCTACAAGTGTACAGTGTAATTCCCAGCCCCTTTTCTTGTTGGTTAAGGATCCTTTGAAGCACGCAGGCTAGGGGCTTCTGCCCTCTGCTGGCCGCTATCGGAGAGTAAAGTTGAAGCAAGCACAGTGTGCGCTGGCTCCTCTCCTCTGGGAAAGTGAATCTTTGCAGGCCTTCACTGTGTCAGTGTGCAGCTGTGCTCAGGGAATTAGTTTGTAGCAACACACTGGGTCACAGCCAGGGGCATGGCCCAATCCAAGCAGATTCCACCAATCCACTTGGCAAGGGGAGCAACCACCTGAAGCTACTTCCTTATGGAGTTAAGGCCGTCTTGCCCAAATTCGACATGTCTTCTAGTCGGTTTGCCGTTTCCCGTGGAAGGGTCTTATTTCCATCACTCACCGTGTGTTGATGCTGGTCCCTGAGAACTGCTGGGCTCCCAGACCTCTGACTTCAGCGTGGCTGCAGTGCAAATTCACGGTGCCTCTGGATGGGTCGTATGTAGGGCCAGGTCTGGGTGAGCCGCATGTAGGGATGTTCAGCTCCACGCTCCGGCTGCTCAAGCCAGCCACATCAGCGCAGTTTGGTCCATCAGGTCACTTTTGGGCAGGAATTCAGGAAGCTTGAGGAGGGCGCCATGCTTGCTGATCTTAGCT
>PVJX010044398.1:0-13209 GCA_004027295.1 Dolichotis patagonum
TACTCAGCTATAAAGAATGATCACATTGAGATATTTATAAATAAATGGACATGACTTGAGACCATTCTCTTAAGTGAAATAAACCAAACTCACAAGGGTAAATACCATATAATCTCCCTAATATGAGATTTGATAAGAGTATATAAGACTTTATGGTAAGCATGAGGCCCCATCTCATAGCTTCAAAGTCTTTCAAAGTCTTAAATCATCAGTTGGAATGGTGTTATCCTGTTTTGTTTGACTATATCATACATGATGATATGAACAGCTGTTTTGAAGAAAACATTATGACAGCTATTGCTGATTTAATATTATCCTTCTTAGAAGTCCTACCATGCTTTTTTTTTTTTGCTCTATTACCATTGGTTCTGTCTGCCACATTGTGTCTCATTGGAATTTGAATATGTGTGATAGTTCAAACAAATTTTTTTCTTTTTTTATCAAAAATGAGATATTATAATACCCATTGATCATTTTCTGTTATTCAGTTCAGAAAGCCCTGTAATTCTTTCACTCTATGCATGGGTTTATACTATTGTGTTATGTTTGATATTATTGTAATTGAAACTATGCTCAACTATAGCAGAGTAAGAGATATGGCGTTAGATACTGTTGATGTCCAGTTGACTTAATGTAAAGTACTGTGTTGCCTATGTTGTCCTCTTCTGATCTGCTCTGTACTGCCCCCTTTTGTTTTATTCTCTTTTAAATAAATAAAAAAAGAAAAGAAAATGAATTTCTCTAGAGAATATAGAATATATGTTGTATGAGTCCTTGCTTTGAGAAATTATACTAGCTAGTGGAACAAACTATATTCATATGAAATCATTAGAGCTTACTATAAATTAATGCTAAAATTATACATAATGCCCAGATTTGTAACACTTTGTTGCTCTATTTTTTTGGGAGGACTTAAATGTATTACAAAACTAAGCAATCACCCCACCATCTTGTCAGAATAACTCACTATGTATAAGATAAATAATTTTGAACATTCAGGTGCAGTTTCATGGAAGACAGAAAATTTATAAATGTGTTTTAAATAATCAATATAATTTTTATTCATTTTAAAATAATGAATATAATTTATATATTTAGAGTGTTCAGCTTGCTATAGAAGGACTAATGTATATATTTTTAAAATAATGATGGGCCATATTTAGTGTCATTCTTACATTTTTTTAAAGTCAGCATTTCCTGAAACAATCCTTAGGTAACAGATTAAGGCAGAACAGAATATACAGAGCTTCAGTTTTGAAGGGGGAAGGGAAGGTACACTGACATCTCTATTCACTCAGTAGGCCTCCAGTCCACTCTCACTTTCTACAGTGACTTTGTGTTCCTTCTGGTTTGCCATCTCCTGTTGCTTTTCAGAATCAGAGGCCTGTGAGTATAATTCCAAAGCAGACTAAAAACCACTAAGCATATATCCATACTCAGATGTGCAGCAAAAAATGTTCAGGGATAGCTGGGTTGGTGGTGTATTCTTGTAATTCCTGCACTTTTGGAGGCTTAGGCAGAAAGACAGTAAGTTTGAGCCCAGCTTGGGCAATTTAGGAAGCTGGTAAGACCCTGTTTCAAAATAAAATAAAGTGAAAAGTTCTGGGGATGAAGTTTAATGCGAAGGCTCTGGGTTCAATTCCCAGTACTGGACAAGATGGCTGATGCAGATAGTGTGAGTCCTGGAAATTTTACAGGAGTGAAACAAAAAAACACAAAATTAGGAACTCAAAATTAAAAATAAGAGCAAATATTTATTTAGAATGAGTAAAGAAGTCTCCTTCAAATTACTAATTGTAAAAGCTAATTAACATTACACATATAACATTATGCAAATAGTTTAAAATTTTACTAACTTCTTAACATAATATTACTATTTCTTTAATTATGTTTTCTAGCTGCATACTCAGTATAGCCTCTTTATAGACAATAATTTTGTAATGCCATTTTCTGTGGTAAGAATATGAAGATTGTTCAACTTTTAGCATGGGTGATTGAACCTTTTACCATTCTATATAAATATTATATGATACTTCCATAAAGATAAGTAGAAAGTTCTTTCTATATAGATAGATCTCTAAATATAATTTATGTACAAAGACAGTCCTAGACACAGTTATATCGATGAACTATCTATAGACTAATATATTTTGCTGTATATTTCTCTATATATTTTATATATAAAGAAATTTATGTGTTTACATATAACTAACATTAACATATTAAGGTTTTATTTCTAGAAGAAGGGTAATTCTGGTTCATGTTACTCTACCTTGACTAGAAGCAGAAACTTCCTTTCTTCCATTTTATTATTTCTTATTTTTTCTTAGCTCTATCATGAATTTCAGGATTACTTTCTTTAGTCCTGTGATGTATGCTAATGATATCTTGATAAGGGTTACAGTAAATCTGTATAACAATTTTGGAAGTATGGTCATTTTCACTATGTTAGTTCTTCCTTCCTAAGAGTAAGAAATAGCTTTCAATTTTTTGATATCCCTTTTTGATTTCTTAAAGTAATATATTTTTCAATGTTAAGGTCTTTGCTTCCTTTGTTAGATTGATTCCTAAGTATTCATTTTTTTGGGATACTATTGTGAAATGTGTTGTTTCCCTAATTTTGCTCTCAGTGAATTTGTTATTTGTGCATAGGAATGCTATTGATTTTTGCATCTGCAAATAATGACAATGTAATTTCTTCCTTTCCTATGTTTATTCCTTTTATTTCTTTCCCTTGTCTAATTGCTCTGGTTAATGTTTCTAGAACTATATTGAATAGGAATGGTGTTAGCGGACATCCTAGTTTTGTTCCTGATTTTAGAGTGAAAGTTCAAAATTTAGTGTGATGTTAGCTGTTGTTTTGTCAGATTGAGACAAAGACCATCTATTCCATTTTTCTGTAGGGTGCTTTCATTTTTTATCAGACTGAGATAAAGACCATCTAGTACAATTTTCTGTAGGTTTTCTTTAAAATCACGAACGAGTGCTGGACTTTGTCAAATACTTTGTCTTCATTTAGTGAGGTAATCAAATTATTTTTGTCTTTGGCTCCGTTGATATGATGTGTTATAGTTATTGATTTGGATATTTTGAACCATCCCTGTATCCCTGGGGTGGATCTTAGTTGGCCATACTGTATAATCTTGATGATTCACTATATTCTGTTTCCCAGTATCTTATTGAGGATTCTTGAGTCTATGTTCATTAGGGAGATTGTCCTGTATTTCTCTTTTTTGTTGAGTCCTTCTCCAATTTTTATATCAAGGTAATATTTGTTTCTAGGAGTGACTTTCAGAGGATTGCTTCATTTTCAATTTCAGTGAAGAGTTTGAGGAGTAATAACATAAAGTATTCTCTAAATTTCTTGCAGAATTCAGCAGTGAATCCTTCGAGACTTGGTCTTTTCTTTGTTGGTAAGTTTTCAATGACCAAAATTGGGTTATTTAGAAATTTCATGTTTTCTTGATTCAGCATTGGTAATTCATATGTATCTAGGAATCTGTCCATTTCTTCTGTTTTCCATTTTATTAGAGTAAAGGTTCTTGAGGTAGGTATTGATGATCTTCTGGATTTCTATAGGATTCATTGTGATTTCATCTTTTTCATTCCCAATTGCATGGTTTTGAACCCACCCTCCTTTTGATGAGATTGGCTAAGGGCTTATCAACTTTATTTACTTTTTCATAGAATCAATTCTTTGATTCATTGATTCTTTGTACCTGTTTTCTTAATCCTCATTGGATTAATTTTTGCTCTGGTCTTTATAATTTCCTTCCTCATATGAGTTATGTGTTTAACTTATTCTTCTTTTTCTAGAAGTATGAGATTCAACATTAAATTATTTATTTGAGCTAATTCTGTTTTCCTAATGCGAGAATTCATTGCTATTAATTTCCTTTTAAGATTACTTTCATTGTGTCCCATTTTATATATTTAAAAGAATGATAATTTGGTAAATATTGTGAAATTAATATCACAATCAAGTTAACTAATATTCATTCATCCCTTCATATAACTTCTTGTTTTTCCTTTTTTCTCTTTTTATTGGCAAGAACTCTTAAGATCTACTTTCTTAGCAAATTTTACATGTATAGTACAGCATCAATAATAAAACATCATGCTGTACATTAGATCCCCAAGAAGTTATTCATCTTATAACTGAAAGTTTGTGACCTCTGAGAAATATAAAGTTATATTATTTGACTTAAGTACCTTTATACCTGCATTTCATGAAGTTGTATATGCCACACTCTTATCACCGAGTTAAAATTTTTAAATATCTATTTTGATTTCATTTTTGGTCCATGAATTATTCAGAAATTTAATGTTTAATTCTCAGTATAGGAGTACATAACAGTACTAATAAAAATGAAACATTGGAGACATTATAAGATTTCAAAAGCAGGTAATAATCAAACCAGAGTGGGTATCCTAATGAATGTTGTTATCTTTGTTACCTATACTCTCAGACTTGATACTATCAATCATAACAGAGTCACATAAAATCAGTCAGTACAAAACAGCAATGTAACAAACCAGATTCAAATAAGATCAGTCATAATAATACAGTGTAAGTTACACTGGGCTTCAGATTAAGTTAATAGGAAATTTAGGATGATTATTATACTATGTCCTGGTATTTTCAGGATAACGGTCTGTGCCCTCAAATCTAGTACAAGCAGACAAACTGAAACAAAATATAATCCATTAAACAGAGTGGTGAGAGTAACGTGGATTTTAAATCCTGATACATTATTAACAATATCCTCTGTCTTCTTTTTTAGACTATTCCTCCCCTTTCACTCCCACAGGGTGCACTGCACATTTTAGGTCCCACCAACTCCTTCAGTTTTTAGATTGGAGGGACAACCTGCTATTTACCTAAGTGGTTCTGAACCTTCTCACTCCTGGACTTGATCTCAAGTTGTATTCCTTTACCTAAAAAAGCCTCAAGGTGTTCCTTATTTATAGCTGAGTATTTCTCTACTGCACAAAAGTATCATGTCTTTCTAACCTATCTACAGGTGCTGATCAAGTTGCCCCACTTCTCTCTGGTTCCCTGTCACATAGAGCATTGTTTTCTCATATTTGATTTTCAGTCCATAAATCCTCTTTCAGGTTATTATATTTCCTATACAGAGCATCTTGATGGGCCCTACCTCTTGATCTACTCTGCCTGTGTTTCTTTTTGTTAGTGTATCAAGGCCATCTATGTTAGAGATTACAGCCAAACTTCTCCGCCTCACTTCTGCTATGCTATTTTCCTGCCATTGGTTGTCTACTTTTCTCCTTCATTCCACTGTCTGCTCCATTCATTGAAGTCTCTCTGCTACTGTTCCTGAAATCCTGGTATTTTTTTTTCTCTCTCTCTAGAATGTCCTTTAGTATTTTTTGTAGGGTTGCATTGGTGGTCATGAATTCCCCCAGTTCCTCATTGTCATGGAAACATCTTGCTTCTCCATCAATCCTGAGAGACAGTTTTGTAGTGTACATCAATCTGGGTTGGAGGTTTTTTCTTCCAGGGCTTGGCATACTTCTCTCTAAGCTCTTCTTGATTTGATGGTTTGTGTCAAGAAGTCTGCTGTGATTTTTTATGAGTTTTCCTTTACAGGTGATCTGTTTCTTTTCTCTAAACACTTTTAATATTCTGTTCTTGTGATGAATTTCTGGGATCTTGATTATTATCTGTCTGGGTATAGATCTGTTTTGGTTGTAGCTGGTTGGAGTTCTCTATACCTCACTTATCTGAATATCACTTCCTTTTCCTATGCTTGGGAAGTTTTCCTTAACTATTTCTGTGAATAGCCTTTGTATTTCATTTGTGTTTAGCCCTGCTTCTTTGCTCACATTTTTTTATTCTTAAGTTATAGATCCTCTTTCATCTTCTAGCCTTTGTATTGTTACTGCCTGTTTCCTTGTTATTTTTAAAAGATCTTTCCTTTTGCAATCAGACTTTGCAAAGCTATCTTCAAGTTTTATTAATTTATCTTTAGTTTCTTTCAAGTAGATTTGCCAGCTTTTGATGGAGTTTTTAATTTCCTGGTAATCTCTTTCAATCTGTTTCATGTATTCTAGGTTTTCTTTATATTCTTCATTGAACATTTCTCTCCTTTTTCTGTTCCTCCATTCTCCTGTCTGTGTCTTCTTGAGAGGTACTTAACATTTCTTTTATTAATCTTCCTATATCTTGCTTCACTTGAGTTAGAATTTCAGTTTTGAGCTCATCAATTATGTCACAAAGATATCTCTTTATGGTCCACTGATACCATGTCTGATATTGCATGTTTGTTTCCCTCAATCTCTTTTGTATTTACCTCTCCTGGATCAATATTTGCAGGGTTGGGGGCTGCGGGCTGGGGGCTTTTTCTTATTTCTTTCTCTTGTCATGTTTTTGGTTTCTTCCATACAGGTGTATAGTGGAGGTCCCAGCCCCTTTCCTTGTTGGTTATGGTTCTTCTGAAGCACACTGGCTAGGGATTACTGCCCTCTCTAGTTTGTTGTTGGTCATTGAGGTGCAAGCAGGGACAGCATATACTGGTTCCTCCCCTATGAGTCAGTCAACCAGTGGAAGCCTTCACTATATTAGTGTGTGCCACGCATATGGAATTGGTTTGGGAAGCCTTATTGGATCCTGGCCAGGGTTGTGACTCAGGCCAAGCAGATCCTACCAATCCGCTCTGGGCAGGGAGCAACCAAATGAGGTCACTGCCATTCCTTGTTCATGCCCATCCTGCCCGATTCCAACATGTTGTCCAGTTGGTCACCCCTTTCCCATGGGAGGGTCTTATTCCAAACCCTCACCACAGGTTAGTGCAGGTCTTCATCATGGCTCCTTTCTCCATTGGTCTTGCTGATCCCCCAACTTCAGTGCAACTGTGGCTCCGGTGGTGAGCACACTGTGATCCAACCATGAGTTTGGGCAGCTCCAGCAAGAGCACCAATGGTAGGTAGCCTTGTGACCGCTTGTTTGGCCAGCTCTTTTCCCTTTAATTTCTTCAGGATTGAGAGAGTCCACCTCTCTTTTTCTGGTCCTTTCCAGGATGTTTTATTCCAGCATCTGAGTTGTTTCTCTCAGGGAGGCTTTGTATTTTGCTCTTTACTGATCCATCATCTTTAGCTCCACCTGCATCACAGACTTTTAAAGGTAGACTACATACATGGTGTGTGTGAGCCTCCCAGGACCTTTCCAACACAGGCTGCAGCTCTCAGAAGTCACAGGAAAGCATGAGCCAGTCAGGCCAGCACCACTTATTAAAGAGGCTTTTCTTCCAGTGAATATGTTTAGCCCTTTTGTCAAAGATAAAGTGGATGAGTGTGTTTCCAGTTGTGGTTGTATCTTATAATCTATTCCATCAATCTTCGTGCCTGTTTTTATTCCAGTACCATGCTGATTTTATCACAGTAGCTTTGTAGTATAACTTTAGGTCAGGGATTGTGATGTCTCCTGCCTTGCCTTTGTTGTCCAGAATTGCCTTTGCTATTCTAGGTCTCTTCTGGTTCCAGATGAATTTTAGGGATGATTTATTTAGATCTGTGAGGTGTGTTAATGGTATTTTGATTGCGATTGCATTAAATCTGTATATTAAAACAGTGCTGAAATTCCATCTCATGCCAGAAAGAGTAGCCAGGATCAAGAAAATAACCCATAATGCTGCAGAGGCTGTGGGGGAAAAGGAACTCTTTTGCACTGTTTGTGGAAGCATAGACTGGTGCAACCACTTTGGAAATCAGTCTGGAGACTCCTCAAAAAGCTGGCTTGGAAGTCACATTTAAACCAGCTATTTCACTTCTGTGCATATTCCCAGAAGCACTGAAAACATCATACCACAGTGATATATGTGCACCCATGTTTATAGGAGCACAATTTGTTATAGCCAGATCTTGGAAACAACCCAAATGCCCATCAACTGAAGAACAGATAAAAGGATGTGATATTTTTATACAATGGAGTACTACTGAGCTATAAAGAAATACCACAATTGAGGCTTTCATAGGTAAATGGATGGGACTTGAGACCATACTCATAAGTGAAATAAACTCACATGTATAAATACTATATTGTCTCCCTAGTATAATAAACTAAAGGAGTAAATAAGATACAAAAATCTTCAGTAAATACTGTGAAAGGGTAAAAAACTGCTCAAAGGGGAAAAATAACTCATAGAAAAGAAAAAAAGAAGGAAGGGAAAAGAAAAAAGTTATAAATTTGTGTACAGACACTTAAGATTGCTAAGATGATTGTACAACTAATTCTATTAGTTCTTGGAACAAAACAGTTAACATTCATAGGATTAGAGCAACTTTGCATGTTTACATCCAGTAATCTGAGTAACTCTTGGAGATAACTATGCAAAAACAACAACATTATTTATGTTCCTACCATTTTGTTTTGAAAGCCTATATTGTTGTTGTTTGGGGCTCTTTGTTATTGTCTCATTCATATATTTTATTTGTCTCAGTTGTTTTTTGTTTTTCTGGTACTTTTCTTTGTTTTGTTTTGTTTTGTTTTGCTTTTACCCCTAATACAGAAAGGATAGATATGCAAGCCTAGAACTTTTCCTAAAGGATTTACAGGAATTTATTTTATTACATGTAACAGAATGAAGATCTGCTTTTAAGAAAATGAGACAGGCTGTTGTTGTTTATTACGTGCTGCCTTCTTCTTGCCCAGTAATGCTATAACTGCTTCTCTTCTGTGAATTCCACACCACCCTGCTTTGCAGCCAGCCAATTATCAACTGAAACTTCCACAATTTGTGAGGTAAAATAAAAATTTCCTCCCTTAAAAAAAAAGAAAGAAAATGAGACAATATGGTAGCCATTGTTGATTTTCTATCATGTTGTTTTGAAGTCCAATAATGTTTTTATTTGTTTTTTATTGGTTTTAGTCTATATTCTATTATTTGATTTGAATATGTTCACAAGTATGGACAGCTATTTTGAACAGAACAACAGACATTATGGTAGTCATTGTTGATTTTCCTGTTGTCTGGTTTTGAAGGCCAGTAATGCTTTCATTTTTTTGTTTTGATCAGTTTTATACTGTTTTGTGTTGTTTGAATTCAATGTGTGTAAAGATATGGACAACTATTTCAGGGAGAACAGGGGACATTGTGGTAGCTAAGGTTGAATTCCTGTTTTTTTGTCTTGAAATCCTGTGTTGCTTGCATTATTTTGTTCTGATCTACATTGTTCAGTTTTGTTTCATTCTCTTTAAAATAAATTTTAAAAATTTTTAAAATTCTGAATTGCCTCTCTTTAATTCTTGTAATCTGTTTCCTTATAATCTGTTTACAGACTTAACATATCTTAAATGTTATCATTGTTAATGTTTTACAGTGCATATTTTCTGTTTTACTTTCAGCCTTATATATTTTTATGTTAAAGAGGTGTTTACTATGGGCAATGTATTGTTTAGTATTTAAAAATTTTCTTTTTAATGCATTTAAATATATTGTGATATCTGTTATAATTGTGTTCATGACTAGTGTCTTCATAGGTACTTCCATTTGACTCACATAATGTTTCTTTTTCTCTGCTTTCTCTTTTCGTCTTTTGAAAGTTATATTCATCTACTATTTTTAAATAATTTATTACATTTTGTTACTGCTTACCCTGAAGGTTACATCTGCAGTCTTGGTTTATTATATTGCAATATGAGTTTATTACATTTCTTACTTCACTGATATGTTGGAACACTAGAATGATCCCATTCCATTTTCCATTTTTGTATCATAGATGTATATTTAAAATGTCAGACAATATTGCATTATTGCTTTTAATTGAATGAAAAGGCAAAAGTTCAAGCTAATACTGTTCTCACTGTACAATAATGATTCATGGTAAAATATACAACCTGAATTCATTGGAAATTTTAGCATTTTGTATGGATTTTTTATATTAATTTTAATATCTAAAATATTGCATTAAAATATTATTTATCTTGATCAACCAAGCTTTCTGCACCACCCTTACATTTGGTGCCCCAGATGAATGCATCACAGGTTACACCCTAATCTCAGTTCCAAATTGAAACCCTTCTCTTAAGAGTTAATCCCTGAGAATTCAACATGGTAATTTTTCCTTTTTATGAGGATAGAACATTTGTTTTTCACTTTGACCCTTCATTGCGTTCATCTCCTGTACCATTCCTAGAAAGGCTAGGGATGAGAAAGGAAGATTTTCCATTTACAGGTCTTATAATCTCATGGATCAAGCAAATTACTATCCAGCCATTCCAGCATTTCTCTTTTCCCCTTCTGGCCCTTTCTCCTGGTCTCCTTAGCAGTTCCTCCTCATCTAACATGTGGAGCTTTCCTTGCTACTCTCCAGCTGTCCTGTGCCTGCCTCAGCTCCCTGCACTTTCTCGCTGTAGGAGCACCATGTACCTGCCTGCATCTCCAACATCAGATCCATGACCATATCCATATGAGAATGGAAGTCAACACTAAAAATTTCATACACATTTATTTCAACTATTATACCAACCAGCTTTAAAAGTGCTCCAGACTATATATCTGCTTTCTAAAATATTTGAGGGTTAAGCCTAGGGGTCCAGTATATGACCTAGAAGAAAGGGTTGGTTACCTAGTAGAAGGAGAAAATAATTTCTCAGTGCTGTTTCTAAAAATGATTTTCCTCCTGAATCAACTGTATCAATCACAGAGCTTCAAAACCAAAATTTTCTGTATTAATATAATGAACAAGATTTAGAACTCACACACCATGCTAACAGTAACATCTTAAACACTGTAAATGTATTTACTCCTCTTTCATCATCTTAGCATGTATTTATTTATTAGGTTTATACAATTAAAAAGCTTTTACAATTACTACAATGAGTTATTATAGCCAATATTTTAACAACCTTAACCAATTTTTAATATGTTAACAGCTCAGAATCACTGGCAAAACATTTTTCCATTAATTTCTTCTTATAGATTATCTGTGTTACTCAATAGCTCACCAAGCCTAGGTAACTCTGTATCTATTTATTGGCTTCCTCACTTCAGTGGTGAAGACACAATTAATACCCATAGGGCTGCAATAGGGATTGAATGAACCATGATGTGCAAAGCACCTGAAACACCGCCTGTTATACAAGTGCTTAAGTCATAATGGTGATAATGACTATCACCATTAGCATTATTAATATATGAGGCCTTTAGTGTGAATACCATATATACATTTGTTTAAATTGTTTCCCAGTGAATAAATTGGATCATTCTGAATTCAAAAGAGAACTTTCAAAATAGAATTAAAAATCAAAATAAAATTATTACAGTAGTCATTTTGTTCAGTGAAATCAATCAATAAAAAGGAATTTCACAACTTATCAGAAAAACAAATCACTTAATTTTTTTCATATTTTTACTAAAGACCAATATTTTCTAAGGAAAGAAAGGTCTGAAATACAGCAATTTCTCCTTATTAGGAAGCAGAAACTATAAACAAGTCTTGGGTTAGCTTTTTTTTATAAAGCATTTCCCAGGTTGTAATAGATAGTATCTAGTAACTAATTAGTACATAAAATATTTATTCAGAAGGATCAGGGACAGAAACCTCAAGTTATGACTGTTTTTTGACTGGAGAAATAAAAAGCTATTCTTTAGTACTTGACATTTGATGCTTGGTATGTTCAATCCCTGGTACCCCCCCCAAAAAAAAGAAAAGAAAAGAAAAGAAAAAGAAAGAAAGAAAGAAAGAAATTTGAAGTTTGGACATGATGATCTTTGCCATAACAAAAATCTGAATAAAGATGCAATTTAAATTTGGAACTACACTCAACAGGATTCCAGTCAATTAGGAAAATTTAGAGGCAGAAATGACCTTAAAATTTGCATATTTTACCTGAAGGTTAAGGGACAATATAACCACATAAGAGCATACAGTAGTTAAAGTAGAACTTGGTTTTAAAAGTATGTGACTCAATATTTTCCAAAAGTATGTCCCATGTTAATTCCTTTAGAAGCAACATTTTTTCAAACTCATGAACTCATTATGTCTCATTTCCTACCTGAAAGAATATATCTTACATTATGAAATATGCAATATACCTTTGCATTGGTGGAATATACCGTGTCAGTGAAATGCTGATATTCTACTGTCTCCTTAGAACTGTAATTACCCTTATCCTTGTCCAAAGAGAAATTACTGTTTAAAAGAATTCTCACAAATATTTCTGTGTCCTTTATCACTCTCAACATAACAAATGTAGATGATAATTTTTCTGAAATGGCAAGGACAATTACTATATATTTTATTTAATTTTTGATCAACAAGTAATACTATAATTTTGGGAGTTACTGTGCGATATTTATTCATTAAGTGGTTCTTGTATCTATATATATTTCAATCCCTGCCATAATTCTATGAGCTAGGATCACTATGCCCATAGACAAGAATGCTGAGGTTCAGGAAGGTCACAGGATGTACTTAAAAACCCAGTTGCTAACTGGATCCTAGATCTTTCTGACCCAAATTTCCATACCTTCACCTACTAGTGCAGAATTTTCTTTTTCCTAAAATATTTTAAAAATATCTCTCTTTTCACATACTTGTAAATATTTCCTTCACAATTTCCATGTATATAAACATAAATGATTTTTAGTGAGAAAACCATAGAGCTTCATGCAGGAATTCACTTTGACATCTTTAAAAAAAAAGAATTCGGAAAGCAGCATCTCGGCCTGTCTCTTTGGGACCCGAAACTCTCGGACCCGTAGAGTGGCCTGGGCTGTTTGGATCGAAAGTCTGCGCAGACCTGCATCTTGGCACGACTGTTTGGGACTGGTAGGCCCGCCCTTCATCCGCAGGGAACTGCCTGGAGATTGGCATCTGGGCCAGGTCTGTGTGGGCCTGTAGCCCCGCCCTCCACCCCCAGGAAGTCTCCCAGAAAGCAGCATCTCGGCCTGTCTCTTTGGGACCCGAAACTCTCGGACCCGCAGAGTGGGCTGGGCTGTTTGGATTGGGAATATTGTGGAGACTGGCATCTTGCCAGGCCTGTTTGGGACCGGGAACTTTTCAGAAACCAACATTCTGGCCTGACTCTTTGGGACCTGTAGGCCCTTCACTCACAGGGAACCTCCTGGAGACCTGCCTGGGACAAAGCACGGTGGCCTGGCCTGCCTGAGATTCCACAGGCTCCGGGGTGGCCACACCCAGCATTCGCCTTACAACTTAGGGAGCCAGGAGCCCACAGAGGGGAGT
>PVJX010044399.1:0-13209 GCA_004027295.1 Dolichotis patagonum
TCTTAGCCCTCAGAGGCTTGTACTCAGCTAAAGGGTTTTGACACTTCTGGAGCCCCAAAATCATACTACTTGTCCTATTTATTTAAGCCTTTGCTTTCCACTTGTTTGGGAGATCAGGGTTTAGGTCAGGACCCAATAATGATTTACAAAATAATTTTTAAATCATTGTTTCTTTTAAGGGTGCACTGAAGTAAGGTATTACATTTACTTAAGGATAGTTGTCTCTATCTTGAGTGAGAAAAACATCTTGGCATCTCCAATCCTGAATTGAGATACACCTCCAAGGGAATCTCTCAGTCTTATGTTACAAAAATACCAAGGAGAGGCTTTGCCAAGGTCCCTGGGGGAAGATAAGCAGTGCCTTTAGGACCATCCTCCTCCCACCTGGTGGAGAAATGTCATTGAATTCTCTCAGCTCCCTCCAGCACAGGAAATGACCCCTGTCTAATTCAAGGAGACCATTTCATGCTGGTGAACAAGCTGGCAATGTCTCTGATACTCTCAGCTACTCCAGCTGGGGATGTCTACTGATAATCTCAGCTTCTCAATAAACTCTCTGAGTAATACATTACAAATGAGTCTTAAATACACATTCCTTCTGTGAAAGAATTTTGCCCTAAAATAAATTGCAGAACATTATGGCAGTGGAAGGTCAAATCAGGGATGTTCATCCTGAGTCACTTCCTCCTTCTCCTATTACAACTTCCCTTTTCATTTCTCAGTGCACATGAAGAAAATTTCAATCAGCTCCTTGTGCATCATCAATGGCTGCCCTAAGCACCACCCCTGGTCAACAGTTACATATGTCCCATTCCCCATATTCCATTCAAAAGGGACAGCCCAACTGCCCTGGGTTGTGTGCTCCATTTCACGTCCTCAACTTAATCAAACAGTTCATTTTTTACTTTTGCTTCTCTATTGCACTAGAATACTCTAACATTCCCCCATAAAGTATTTATTGCAATTTTAGTACTGTCTTCATTCCCCATCCTCATCCCCACCATCATTCTGTCATACAAGGCTAAGGTGCATTAGGATACAAAGCGGGAAAGGCTCTGTCTGAGTCACAGCAGTCCAGTGGGCAGACTCTTAAACACTGATGGAGAAACACAAAGACCGGTCCATGATCTAGCCAGACCCTACTTAGTGCTTGAGAAAGGCAGTAGTTTGTCTTGCACTGGTTTGGGAACCTGTCTGAGACAGTTGTGTCTGCTGTTTAATAAAGCATGAGGTCTCTGAGCACTGTCCCTTGCCTGGTGGCTGCAATCCCACGTGTGTATCAGAGGTAGCAATTTGAACATGTGCTGTGGTGTCTCACAACTTCACATTTTTCACTTTGTCCCCTGGGCTCCTTCCCCTGGCAAGGCGAGGGTACCAGGGTTGGGCCAGGCCTGGTGAAGCCTCTCAGATCTGCTTCCACACTGCTGCATATTTGGAAACTCCATCTCCTTCAGTAACTTTTGGGCCTGGGTCCTACACCTGAGTAAAAGGTTCTAAGTAGATGGGACAGCTCAGCTGCAGTGGTAACACACAACTCGGCGCACCTGTCCAAACCCAGTGTTCCCTCTCCAGGCGCCTGCCCAGGACCTGTCCTCCTGGCAGGTGAGCTTTTTGGTAGCCAGTGTCGTGGCCATGCATTACTGTGTGAGAGTCAGGGAGGGACCACAGTGCAACCCAGACACAAAAGTACCTGCGGTGTCCATCTAAGGGAGGGCACAGCACTAGCAGATGCTCAGAAACATAGAGCAAAGCACCAGAAGCAGGAGTGGGACATATACCTCTGCCATAGTGTCATGGAAACAGCCTCCTCCAAGACACTTGTTGCCCTCCTCACCTGTTTTTGTTTCTTTACTATGCCCTCATGGAGGAAGTCTCCTTGCAAATCTACTTACATAACTAGGATATTCTGAAAGAGTTCTTAATAAAGCCTTGGGCCTCTGCCTCATGATATACTGCAATGTTGAGGAGGCGCTGCGCAAGCCCTGGACTGTGCCAAAGCACAAGGTGTCATAGACCTTCTCTCTTGTCTGGGAAAATTTTTGGTGGAATTGTTCTGCATCTCGAGTTTCTGGATGTTTTACACTGTGTGGTTAAACTTTTCTAATGTAACATTTTCAAATAGTGCTTCTAACTACAGTAAAATAAAATGGGTATTTCATCATTCCTGAGGAAACTGGAGAAGAAATGATGTGGTCTGTACACATTTAAAAACATATTTCAGAGGATTGTTATCTCAGGATATGAATGCTTTTTCCCAGAGAATGACTCTCATGCTCTGGAAGAACCCTACTGAATTCTGGAGACCAAAAATGGTTAACATTGCTCAGGACTTGACTGTTTCCTTGCTCATCTTCCTGTCTGCACTGGGTCTCCCACAGTGTCAGCATCAAGAAAAATGTGGATTTAAATTGGAATTCACAGGCCATGAGTATTAGCTTTCTGGCTTCCTTTTGTCTCCAGCTGTCCTGTCCCAGGTGCAGTTGTGGGAGCTGAGCATAGCAGTCATGCAGTCTACACAGACCATCCATGAGGACACTGTCTTGAGCACCAGTGTTACCTGGGACTGGATCAGGTGGCCACTTGGGAGAAAACTTGAGTGACTGGGAAGGACAGAATACAGGTCCAAGTAGTATAACAACTATGCAACATCTATTCAAGGTCAAGTGACTATCACCCCTGACACATCCCAGAACCAGCTCTCCCTGCAGCTGAGCACTGTTGTCCCAGAGGACACAGCTGTGTATTATTGTACAAGACACATTGAGAGGACATCAGTGTGATAAGTAGACACAGACCTCTCTGCTGGGGCCCTCAGGACCAACGGGGGCACAAAGTACTAGGAGACACTAGTGAGAGGCTTGTGGGTAGGGCAGACCTAGATCAGGGTGTTCCCAGGATCTGCACAGGGCTTAGAGTTATAGATGCACAACATGTAGCTCCCTATTTTGTCTTGATGTGGTTTTGCTCTGCAGCTCAACAAGCAAGATCTCAGAAGCTCTTTTATACTGTCTTGTAATATATGTTAATTTTTCTTAACTCAAAACAAATTAATATGTGGCCCTCCATATCCTGAAGAGGAGAATACACACAATTATCAGTCACAAGAGACCTCAATAAACATGACTCTTTAAAGAATGAATCACCTTGGAAATATGTATTTTGTGTTGCCATTGATTTTTGCTTCTCATTTTAGACAAGAAACTTTTGCCTTCAAATCATTTTTCCACATGAGTTTGCTTTGCTATCCCTTTTATATTTCAATTATTGTAAAATTCACTTAACACAAAGTTTGTCATTTTCAAGTGTACAGTTTGGTCATATGTAGTATGTTGAACCACCTTCATCTAGTTCCAAAATATTTTTTTCTTCATATAGAAATACATAGCACAAATGACACTACCTTCCCATTTTCTCCATCCTACACACCTCTACTCTAAGTACACCTTGTGCTTCTTTTTCATTATTTATTCATTTATACATAGCAAGTATATTTAACTTGGGGGTTTGGTACATTCACATATTCCATCTTGATCATTTTTACTCCACCTGTTTTACAACTCTCCCCTCTCCTTTTGTTCCCCAGAGCCCCTTAATTCCCATAGTCCACATCTCTACTTTACAACTTGGGGTTTTATTTTAATCTCTAAATTGTTTATATTTGGTTGTTTTACATCAAAGACCTAATGTGATATTTAGCTTTTTCTGGGAGGTGTGGTACCAGGGCTCAAACTCATAACTTTGCTCTTGCCAGACAGGCGCTTAAGCCACTGAGCTAAATCCCCAGGGATATTTAGCTTTTTAAAACTAAATTATTTTACTTTGCATTATGATCTCAAACCTTATCTATATTCCTGAAAATGTTTCACAATTATCATTCTTTATGACTGAGTAATATTCCATTGTTTAGATATACTGTATTATCTTTATCCATCATTTAATGGGTAAAGGCTGCTTCCATGATTTATCTTTTGTGAACTGTGCTAGTATAAATATGTATACACACATATATTGCTATACTATGCTGACTTTAGCTTTTTCAAGATGATGTGGAGTAAAGGCATAGCCAGGGGAAAGTGTACTTCTTTATTTCATTTTTTGGGAATTCTTCAAAATGACATAAAAATTGATTTGTACTAGTTTAAATACCCAACAACAATGTGTAAAAGCTCCTTTTATCCTCTATAACCTCCTCAGCATTTGTTGTTCCTTGACTCATGGATAATGGGCATTTACTGCATGAAGATGGATTCTCAGTGTTGATTTGACTTGCATTTCTTTAATGGCAAAGATGCTGAACTTCATTTTCATGAATTTATTAAAATTTGTATTTTTTGAGAAGTACTTATTTATGTCAATTGCCTATTTTTAATTGGATCTTTTACTTTTGGTGGTCTAGAATTTTTAGTTCTCTATACCTTCTCGATACTACTCCTCTGCCTTGAGAGTGGCTGGCACAGTTTTTCCCATTCCCTTCTTGTCTTTTCACTCTGTCGGTTGTTTCCTTTGCTGTGCACAGATTTTAAATTTAAAATAGTATTATTTGTTGATTGTTGATATTATTACTTGTGTAAATAGGGCTCTGTTCAAGAATTTGTAGCTTATGTCTATGTCATCAAGAATTTTAATTTTTTTCATCAGATCAGTATTAGTATTTCTATATATAGGGGATTTTGATTCATTTTATTTTGTTTTAGTGCATTATGAAAGCTATGGATCAAAATTCACCCGTCTGAGTATAAATAACTAATTTTTCAGAAATATTGGTTAAGTGATCTGCATTCTGTCTGGCACATACTATATGCCCTTGTGTTCGTCTGAATCCTCCATTCTATTCCATTTGGTAACATGTATTTTTGTACCAGTACCATGCTGTATCACTTCTGTAGCTTTGTACTATAACCGTCAGCCTGGCATTGGGATGCCTCCTGCCTTGCACTTGTTAACCAGGACTGCTTTGGCTCTTCAGGGTCTCTTCTTGTTCACAGAATTATTTACACAGAAGGTATATTTGTTTAGAATTACTCATTTTAGTTCTGTAAAAAAATTGATGGTAATGTAGTAGAGGATTTGTTAAATCCATATAGCATTTTTTAATATTAACATTTTGAAATTATTTGTTTTCCTGTGCAAGAATAGGAGAAGCCTTTGCATTTTCTAATGTCTTCTTCAATCTTCTTTTCAGGGTAGTATAGTTTTTTATTACAAAGGTTCTTCACATCTTCAGTTACATTAATTCCAAGGTATATAATATTTGTGAATAGAACTGCTGTTTTATTTTTCTTGGTGATTGTGTGTGTGTGTGTGTGTGTGTGTGTGTGTGTGTATCAGAATGCTGTATGTTTTGTGTGTTTATTTTTTATCTTGTCACTTTGTTTAATTTGCTATTATTTCTAAGGGTCTTTTAGTGGAGTTTGTTTTTTTCAGTTTATAGATTTGGTCTATTGGTATGCTCTATTTCAAAAGTCACATTATTTGCCAGGAAAGATATTTTGACTTTTCCTTTTCTACTAAAATTGCTTTCATTTCTCTTGCCTAACTGATCTTGCAAAATTTTGAATACTATATTGGACAGAAATGATGACATTGGATATCATTGCTTTATTTCTGATTTTAGAAATTATCCTTTAAAATTTTCCCATTTAGTATATACAAGCAATGTAAGTGTCATAGATGACTTTTACAATTTTTAGGTAAGGTTTCTCTACATTTCTTCTCCTCAGTGCTTTTTTTTAACAATGAAAAAATGCTGGAGGTTGTCAATAGTTTTTTCTGCATATACTTAAACGATCATGATATTTTTACTATTCCATCAGTTTCTGTGACATATTACACTTACTAACTTATAAATGTTGAACAATCCTTGCATTCCTTGGATAAAATCATCTGGGTCGTGATCTGTGTTCTTTTTCGTGATGTGTTAAATTCTGTCTGAAAGCATCATACTGAGGAGTTTTCCATGTTGATTCCCAAAGGAAATTTGTCTATAGTATTCTTTCTATGGTAAGTCCTTGTCCAATTTCTTGCTTGCTGACAATATTAGTATCAAAAGAAATATTTAACAGTTTTTGTTCTCTTAAAAATGATGGAAAATTGTTAAAAGTATTGACATTAATTCTGCCCTATAATTCTTGTAAAATTCAACAATGAATCCTCTGATATGTGTAAATCTGTAATCTACCATTGTCTATGGCCTGTTTTCTTGGGAGGAGAATGAAGAGGAGGAAGAGGAGGAGGAGAAAGGTTTTGACAGGATATCTTTTTGTGTACTTAAAAGTAGCTTTAACAATAATAATAAAGTTCTCTAAGACCAAAAAAATAGAGTTTTGTACCTTAAGGTTCACTCAATAGAGCTGAGAAATATATCCACAGGTGTCTAGATCTTCAGTCATATTTTTCAAAGATCACTGAAGATTGGAGAAAGGGTTTTTCTGATGGAGTGACCATTACCCTGCCAGGTGATGCTTTGGGCTCTCTTTGGTTGCAGACCCAGCTGTGGGTAGGTGTATCTTCAAAAAAAGATTTGAATTGATTGCAGCCAAGGGTTTTTGATATTTCAACTCCTAAACACAGAGGTAGTGAGCAGGTAGCTGACACAGCTCTGCTTTGCAGCTTGTCTCCCTAGGAGTGCCTCAGCCTTATAAAAGGCTGGTTCTGCATGTCTTGAGCACTTTATGAACAAAAAAGTTCACATACAGAAAACTAAAATAAAATAAAAAGTTTGTCTTGATTGGTCAGCTTTTCATTACTAATTCGTACATATTCTGTAAAGCCTGCTTGCTTTCAAGCTCCTGTTGCATTCAGGACTATTTCCCATCCCTTAGTTTTCAAGAAGTGTGTTTGTTCATGAATTATGTTTGTCTCCTATATGCAACATAGAGTTGTTTTTTTTTAATTTAATCTGCCAATATGTGACACTGGTTTGGGGAGTTAGCAATTACTGAAGGATATTGATTGATTCCTCTCATTGCATTACTTTTCTGTCACTGATTTCTTTATTCTTCCCTTTTAATCAGTTCCTCACTCTGGCTTCATGTATTCATTCCTATAAGATCTCTGGTATTCTGGGCCTCACTTACTCTATATAGGATATAACTGAGTATTTTTCATAGTGCAGGTTTGATACTCATACATTACCTAATGTTCTGTTTGGTGGAAAGTTGATGTTTCTCCAGCATTTTCAGGTTTTGCTTCTGTTCCAGTTTTTTAATTCTTATTGGTATATATTTGCACTACATAATGATTACATACCTTTTTGAGAGTTAGTACTTAGACATAATATAATAATTATTTTTATTCTCTTTTGCTATTCTTCCCTACCCCTTCCTTCATTTCTTGATCTTCCTTCCACTTGAAAAAGATCTATTTCTCTACTTCTTATTATCTCTGACTTCACTCAACAGTTATATCTTTGGTTTCCTTTATAAGACAAATACACCATATTTAAAATTCTGATTCTGATGTATTTTTTTAGCATTATGGTCTCAAAGTGCATACAATTTCTTAATTTTGACTGACATTTACCCTTTGTGATAAGGTGACATTACATTCTGTCTAAATACCACATTGTCTTTATACATTCAATTTTTGGTGTGCATAGAGTCTGTCTCCAGTATTTACGTATTATGAGGTGTGCTGGTACAAACATGAGTATTGTATATTACAGTATTATAATGTCTTTCAATTGATTTGATAGGATTCCTAGAAAGAAAATACCAGAGTAAGTGTAATTTCTAGTTTTAGTATTTCGAGCTTAGTTTTTAGTTCCACAGTGGGTGAACTAGAATACATTTCCAGCAACAATGTAGGTTTCTTTTTCCCTCAAGCTCTACCAACAGTTGTTAGTGCTTGATTTTTGGTGATACCTATTCTCTCTGGAGATGAATGGAATCAGTTTTGGTTTAATTTTCATTTCTCAAATGACCATCAATATTGAAAGTATTTTCATGTTTATGTGCCATTTGTATACCTTTTATGAAATACATATTTATTCTAGTTTCATATTTTTTATTAGGAATTTTCCCGTTGTGCATCTAATATTTTTAGTTCTTTATGTATTTTGAATGGTCCTCTGACTGAGAAATAGCTCACAAAAACTTTTCCCATCGTGTATATTCTTCACTCTGTTGACTTTTCTTTGCTGTGAACAATCTTATAATTTGATATGACACTATTTGAACACCCTTGGTATTATTTCTTCTATAACTGCCATTCTGTTGCAAGACTTTGCTTGTACTCATATCCTCAGGAGATTTATATATTTAGTATTCCAACAGATTATTTCTTTTATGACATTTAGAGCTTTTACCCATTTTGATTTTAATTTAATACATGGTAAGATGTGATAGGTTGCATTCAACCTTTTGCTTTATGATATTCAATTTGCCCAGCCCCATTTTTAAAGATGCTGTTTTTCTTGCACAGTATAATTTTGGCCTCTTGAGCAGAGCTAAATATGCCTGGTGCTGTTTCTGCCTCTTCTAGTCTGTCCCACTGATCCATGTGCCTGTTTATTTTTTAATCAATGTGCCTGCATTATGCTGATTTTTAAAAAATCACTGTGGCTATTCAATCCAACATCAAATGTAACATCAAACGTTGAATTGTAATGCTTCTTCCTTTGTCCTTGTTGATTGAGTATTTTTGGCACTCTATCTGAGGCAGTGCAGAAAAATGAGAGAGAAGACAAACATTAGAAAGACCTTTAATGCAGGCACAGAAGAGTTGTGTAAGAAATATAAGTGCTTTCAGTAATAAAAAGTGAAGATTATTTTATCAGACCTGGCTTGGGGGAGGAGTTTAGGAGGCATGCAAAATGACATATTAGCAGCTGATTTGAAGGAACACCTGCCTCTGTGAAACAAAATACAGAAATATTTACTGGGGACCAGGGGTGGAGGCTTGGGTAATTTTGGAGACTTGGGATTGGAGACGGCTTGGTGCAAGTGCTAAAAGGGAGCAGGAGGTTTATCTGTGGAATGAGAAAGAGAATATAGAAGTTATGCTCGGAGAGATAAGTTGTTTTTATGTGTCCAGTACAATGGTGGGCAGATGTCACATGGCAGCTAGCTAAGCCCCAGGCTGGCAGAGTCTATCACTTGTTACTCAGGATTGCTTTCACTATTCTAAGTCTCTTCTGTCTCCTATGAATATTAGGGTTGTCCTAGCTGGTTCTGTGAAAATTGCTGTTGATATTTTAACTGTGACTGAGTTAAATTTATATTTGATAAAGTAGAGTGATTTTAAAGAAAATCGATTCTGCCTATCCAGGAAGAGGGTATGTCTTCCCAGTTACTGATGTCCTCCCTGACCATCTATTTGAGAGTACTGTACCTATCATTATAGAGGTTTTTCACTTCCTTGGTTGGATGAATTAATATATATTTAATTTGTTTTGATGATATTGTGAGTAATATGGACTCTCTAATTTCATTCTATGTGAGTTTATTACTGGAGTAGAGAAATGCTCTTGATTTTTATGTGTTAATTTTCTTCTTATTACATTACTCACATTGGTTACTAATTACAAGTCTTACAGTAGAATTTTTGGAGGATCTTCTAGCACATGGTTTTGTCATTTGAAATGAATGATAATTTCCCATACATATCCCATTTTCTCTTGCTTTGTTGCTCTAACAATTGATGTAGTGTCTTAGTTATTTTATCATTGTTAGGACAAAATACTGGACACATGTAAGATTAAGTAGGAAATGTTTATTTTAATAGTCCATGGCACAGAAGAGGGAAGGCCGCAGCAGCAAGCTTAAATTCCTATTTTCTCTATATACCATTCAGACTACAAACCTATTGTCCTCTGCCAACTAAATCAAGTTTAGGGCTTTCTCTTTCAGTAAATCCATAAGCCACAACCACACCTATTGTATTTCCACCAGGGGAGTAACCAGAGTTCAAACATCCTTAATTGCAGTATCACATTTTATAGAGCTACCCAGCTGTGACAAGTCCCACTGATGAGCCCAAGAGGCTTTGGGAAAGAGTCTAGAAACAAGAGACAAAATTTTCAATGTAGAAATAGAGTGAGAGTGGATATTCTTGTCTTTTTCCTCTTATCAGAGGAGAATCTTTCAGTTTTCCAACATTTAAAATGATATATGCAGGAGGTTTCTCAAAACTTGATTTTACCAGATTGAGATAAGGTTCTTCTATTTTTGTTTCAATTTTTATCATGAAAAGATGTATGATTTTGTCAGAGGACTTTTCTGAGGCTATTGAGATAATCACTTGATTTTCATCCTTGCTTATCTTTCTGTGATATATTGCATTGATTGATCTGCATGTGCTGAACCTTCCTTGCATCCGTGAGATAAAGCTGACTTGGGATCTTTTTGGTGATTTGTGGAATTCTATGTGCCAGGATCTTTTTGATGAATTTTGGATCTGAATTAAAGAGGTTGACAAATAGATCTCTTATTTAGTTGAATACTTCTATGATTTTGGAACTAGCAAAAATCTAGCTGCCAGGAATGGCTCTGGGAATACTTCCTTCCTCTCAATTTTATTAGAGTTTGAGGAGTGCTGGCATTAGGTATTCCCTACAGTTCTTTTAGAATTAAACAGTGAATCCATTGGGATTTAGGTTTTTCCTATTTGATGTGGTTGTTTGTTTCTTTATTACTGCTTACATTTCCTGAGATTTTTCTTTATTTTTCTGTGCTTTCATATTTTCTTGTTTTCATTTTGGTAGTACACACAATCCAGGAATCTATACATTTCTTCTCTATTACTAAACATATTGACATGCAGATATTTGAACTGGTTGTGATAACCTTCTTTCTTTTACAGTGCCCATGAAATAAAACATTTTTCATTACCAATTGCCTTCAATTTGGCAGTCTTGCCCAAAAAGGCAAGAAAAGACACAAATCAATGATCCCCAACACAAAGAAGGGACATCAGTCAATGCAATTAGAAATGAAAAAAATGACATTGGAAGACAATAGTGAAATCCAGAAGTGTATGCACCAATACATGGAGAAACTGAAATGAAAAACATATTCTCAAAGTTATTCTGGGAAGCTATCTATATTCTGATTCAGAAATTAGACATGGATCCACACAAAAAACAACAGCAAAAAGAAATATGTGCCAACCTCTCTAATGAACATAGATTTAGAAAATCCTCTATAAGTAGTCAAACAAATCATCAAAATGATTTTACACAATGACCAAGTATGTTTCATCCCAGAATAGCTTTATTTATATTCACAAGCTAGACTTCAAACTAAAATTAATAAGAAGAGATAAAGAGGGCTGCAATGATCAGACAAGAGAAAAAAATAAAAGGAATAAAGATAAGAAGGGAAGAAGTTAAATTATCCCTATTTAAAGATGACATGATACTCTATATAGAACAACCAAAAAACTTCATTAAAAGAATATTAGAGGTAATGAACAAATTCAGCAGTGTAGCTGGATACAAAGTCAACACTCAAAAATCAATAGCATTCCTGTAGATAAACAAGAAATTCACCGAGAGAGAAAGTATGGAAATATCGCCCTTCACAATAACATCTACAAAAATGAAATACATAGGAATCAACCTAACTATGAATGTAAAAGATTACATGCTGGAAATTATGTTAGGCTAAAAAACGAGATTGAAGAGGATATTAGAAAATGGGAGAATATTCCTTGCTTTTTGCTGGCAAGAACCAACACTGTGAAAATGGCTATATGCCCAAAACTATTATACAGATTTAATGCAGTCCCAATTAAATACCATTAATATACTTCACAGATCTAGAGAAAACACTCCTAAAATTCATTTGGAACCAGAAGAAACCTAGAATGGTAAAGCCAATTCTGGGCAGAAGGCATCTCAATTCCTGACTTGAAACTGTACTACAAAGCCACAGTGATAAAATCAGCATGGTACTGGCAAAGAAATAGACCTGAGGGACAATGGAACAGATGAGAAGATGCAAGTATAAGTGCAAAGACACTCAGCCACCAGATATTTGACAAAGGGGCTAAACATATTCACTGGAAGGAGGATAGCCTCTTTAATAAATGGTGTTGGAAAAATTGGTTCTCCACATGCAAAACACTAGATCCATGCCTATCACCACGTGCAAAACTAAAGTCTAAGTGGATCAAAGACCTAAACATTAAAACAGAAACACTAAATCTACTGGAAGATAAGGTGGGTAGAAATCTTAGATTTATTTGTATAGGCAGAGAAATTATGAACAAAATGCAAACTACATGAAAAACACTTTAGAGAATCAAAAACTGGAATCTCTTATTATTGAAAAGTTTCTGCACTTCAAAAGAAATCATCAATAGAGTGAAAAGAAAACCCTCAGAATGGAAATAATTTTAGCCAGCAACCCCCCAGACAAACAACTTATATCAAGAACATATAAAGAATTGAAAAACACCAACCCCCCAAATTCAAAAACCCTCTCCAAAAATGGGCATCTGAGATGAATATATAGTTCTCAGATGAAGATATACAAATGGCAAATAAATACAAGAAGAAATGTTCACCATCACTGGCCCTTCGAGAAAGGAAAATTAAAACAACTTTGAGATGTCATCTCACACTTGAAAGAATAGCTGCCATCAAGAAATAAACTGATAACAAATGTTGGTGAGGCTGTGTGGGAAAAGGAACACTGTTCCACTGTTGGTGGGAATGCAGATGGTGCAACCACTATGAAATGAATATGGAGAAATCTCAGCAGACGTGGATGGGTAGCTCCATTCAACCCAGCTATTATCCTCCTGGGTATTTTCCCAGAAAAACAGAAAAGTTCATATCACAGTGATGTATATGCACCTATGTTTATAGCAGCATGATTTGTAATAGCTAAATCTTGGAAACAACCAAGATGCCCATAAACTGTAGAGTGGATGAAAAAGATGTGGCATTTTTACACAATGGAATATTATTCAGCTATAAAAAAGGATGACCTCGAGGCCTTCAGAAGGAAATAGAGACAACTTGAGACTATCCTAAATAGTGCAATAAATAAGAATCATATTTATAAATATCACATTGTGTCTCTAGTGTAAAAATTAATAAGAACTGTAGGAGTAATAAAACCCAAACTGTGCAATTGCTACTGTAAAAAAGAGATGAAAAGAAAATGCTCTAAAGGATATAACTGCATGTATCTTTAAGTGTGTAAGATAGATGACCATGTTATTGTTTTTGTGAGATTGTTGAGCAAAACTTTTAACAGTCTC
>PVJX010044400.1:0-13209 GCA_004027295.1 Dolichotis patagonum
ATTACAAATTGTGCTGCTATAAACATGGGTGCACATATATCACTGTGGTATGATGTTTGCAGTTCTTCTGGGAATATGCCTAGAAGCGGAATAGCTGGGTCAAATGGGACTTTCATACCCAGGTTTTTGAGGAATCTCCAGACTGACCTCCACAGTGGTTGCACCAGTCTACACTACCACCAACAGTGCAGAAGAGTTCCTTTTTCCCCACAGCCTCTCCACCACTTGTTGTTGGTAGTGTTTTCTATCTTGGCCATTCTTTCTGGAGTGAGATGGAATCTCAGTGTGGTTTTAATTTGCATTTCTCTCATGACTAATGATGATGAGCATTTTTTCATGTATTTATTTGCCATTTGTATTTCTTCATACTTTCAGGGTCTTATTAAGAGGAATATACAAAAGAGTTGTAGTTGAACACACACTGAAGGTCCACAAGCACCAGTCATATAAGAAACCCTGGCACGCAATGTCACATAAGTCATATAAGAAAACCTGGCATGCAGTGTAAAAAGCATAACTGAAAAGAGGAAAGAAGGGAGAAAGGTTGTTTGAGATAAAAGTAATCCAGTGGAAATTACCTGACAAAGGAACATGAGTTTTAGGAAACTGCCTGCCCCTCAGGGGGAGTTAATCTGAGGGAGACTACATGCTGTGCGCTTCAGACTGTGGCTAGGAAGAGACGGCAGCCTAACTTGGTGGATCTGAGAATTGACATAATGAGTGTCTTAGGTACTTTTTTCATTGTTGAGACAAAGTACACCCAGTGTTGGAGGTGGAAAAGTGTTTTTTTTTTTTTTTTTTTTTTTTTTTGGTACTGGGGATCAAACTCATGACCACACGCTAAGTGCTACACTCACTGGCCGCTCCAGAATGGCGGCACCCGGCCGCAAAGGAGTATTTAGCTCACAAGTTGTAGAGGTTTCAGTCCATGAACAACTGACTCCAAGGAGGGTGGACAGCAGACAGACATTACAGAGCAGAAACGTTTCATGGTGAGCAGAAGGTAACTAAGCAAAAAAGGGTCGACCACGGTTCGTTTTATCCCTTATATTTTATTCAGGGTACTTAGTACATCCTTAAGCCTAGTGCCCTTGATCCCAGCATTGCAGTATGAATCCATCCCAGTGTTACACATTCACACATACCACCTCTTGAGGTTTTGGAAGGGGACCTAAACACAAACTTAACACTGAACATCACATTTCAAACTGCTAAGGCCTGAGATATAGCTCAGTGGCACTGTGCCTAGAAGGCAAGCACAAAGTCCTAGAAAAAAAGAAACAATTGAAACTGCTTTTACCATGTAGTTTGAACTCTCATGAAATCCAGAGAGAATCTCCACCTGAAGCTGAGATTGAGAGTGACCTGTGCACCTGTCCCAGCCCGTTCAAGTTCAGTGCATAAACTGAGGCACTCTAAGGTCATGCATAGTGAGTTTCTTGGTAAGAAGGGAGTTGTCCCCAAGGGGTGGTGGCACGCCATAGAAGCCCTGTCTCCACACTTTACTCCTGACTGGGGGACCCTGAGCCTGCTCCATGTAGGAGGTAATCAGTTACCTTGTGTGTACTCCGGCTACTACAAGTCAAATTTTGCATTTTGTGTGGCTGTGAAATGAATGGGAATAAGAGTGGCTTACACGGAACAGCAGCTTAGAGGAGAGGGAGGTTTGGGTGCTTTGAAACCATTGTTTCTTTTTCTGAAACAGTGTCTCACTAAGTAGTTGAGGCTAGCCTCTTAACTTGCCAGAATCCTCCTGCCTCAGCCTCCCAAGCACTGGAATAACAGGCAGGGGCTGTGCCGCCACGCCCAGCTCTTAAAAATACTTCCATGCTCTGTGTTGCATCAGTTGAGGAAATCTCCCTCACTGTGACATTAAGTGACTTAGGCCACAGTGGGAACAATTACTCAAGTTTTCTTTGCTAAGTAGCACTTTATCTGAGAAGGTTCTCTTACTCTTCAAATGTTACCATACATAATGTCTGAAACATGTTGAAATAAAAACTAAATCTTTTTGTAGCAGTTTGGAACATCAAATTAAGCACGCTTAGAGCCGGCCTTTTATGAGTATTGCAGGCATTTTCTGTACACAGAACACGTGATCACTCTCTACACGCTTTATGTAACCAACTCCAGGGGCTGGGAATATGGCTCAGTGGCATAAGTGGCTTCCTTGACAGACCCTGAGTTCAATTTCCAGTTCCAAAAACAAAACAACAAGAATCAAAACCCAAAACAGCTTCACAGATGAAAAGCTGCACCTTGTGAGGTGCATGGTAACAGGCCCAGTTGCAGCCAGCTACTAAAGTGATAGGCCTAGGACAAGACCCTGATCATGAATTAGCATGAAGTCTCTGCTGTTCCATGCCGCTAACTTGAAACTCAATTTTGTATTGTTTAACTCACCTCTCTTAACACTACTCCCCAAATATGCCAGGTGCTGAAAAGCAGGATTCTATGTTGGAGATTCATAAATGTATTTGTGAAGTGACAGATCAGAGTAGATAAGAGCAGTGGTAAGCAAATTTTAAAATATGCTCTTGATTTACATAGTTATTTCCCAAAAGGAAAATCATTGCTATGTATAAGGTACTTATACAATAAGAAAATTCTGCTCTAGGGTAAGTCTTCTAGATGACAAATATTTTTTTAATTTTTATTTGAAAGAGAGAAAATTTTAAAAAACAAGAGATCTACAAACAACTATAGGAACAACAAAAACACTACAATAACAATATAGGCTTTCAAAACAAGGTAGGAATTTAAAAATTATTATATTTCATATTGTTATCTCCAAAAGAGTTGCTTAGATTACTAGATATAGACATGCAAAATTGATCTAATCACAAGTATTAACTGTTGTTTTCTAAGAAGTAGCAATTAGTAGGATAATCATCTTAGCTATTTTATGTGTATCTTTTTCCTTATGTCTCCCTTGTTTTCTCTTTCCCCTCCCCAATTAATTTTTCCCTTTCAGTAGTTTCTTACCCTTTCAAAATGTCTATTGTAGATTTTGGATCTTATTTACTCTTTCACTTTCTTTTTTTTAAAAGAGGGTAAAATAAAACAGAACAAAACAAATCATAAGATAACGATGTAAGAGACACAGATTTCAAAGCAAGACAATAGGAGAACTTCACTGTCTATCATATTGTCCCTTGTTTTCTTCCACATAGTTGTCCATATCTTCACATACAATGAATTCATACAAAACAAAATAGTATAGAACTGATCAGAACAGGATGATGAAGGCATTTTAGGTCTCCAAAACCAGGCAATAAGGAAATCAACAATGGCTGCCATAATGTCTCTCATTCTCTTCAAAATAGCTGTCTGTACCTTCATGTATAATGAAATTAAACAAAACAAAACAGACTAAAATCACTCTGAACAAAGAATAATAGTATTGCTGGATTTCACATCATGACACTATGGATTCAGCCCTGGGAACCTTAGTGTCTCTTTTTCTTCAAAGTGGCTGTTCATTTCATTGTGCATTGTATTATCAATTCTCATAACCTTTTTAGAAGTTCTACACATGCCTGAGTCTCTACCTGTGTAACTATCCTTTCTGTATTAGAGATAAAAACAAAACAAACCAAGACAAAACAAAACAAAACAAATTCCTAGAAAAACACAAAACAAAAAAGACATATAAACAACAATAGCAAAGAGCCCAGAACACTGACAATATAGGCCTTCCAAACAAGGTAGTATGAGCATAACTAGGGTTGTTATTTTACATAATGATCTTCAAGTGTTCCTCATATCACTATACAATAATGTTCACAATTATTCCAATCCTATGAATGTTAACTATTTTGTACCAAGAACTTACAGAGTTTGTAGCACAATCATCTTAGCTATCCTAAGTGTGTTTATATAATTTTACACATAAGGACTGGGGATTTAGCTCAGTGGCTTAAGCACCAGCCTGGCAAGCGCAAGGTCATGAGTTTGATCCTTGGTACCAAAAAAAAAATAGATTGGGACATATTTTCTTTTCTCTTCCTTTTTGTTTTTCCTCATTTTCCCTGAGATATTTTTTTCCCCTTTAAGCAGATTCTTATCCTTTCACTGTAACTATTGAGTCTTTAGGATCTTATGTACTGCTAACATTTCTTATACTAGGGAGACTACGGTATTTAAACACGTGAGTTTGTTTTATTTCACTTATGAGTATGGTCTCAAGTTGCATCTATTTATTTCTAAGTATCACAATGTGATCATTCTTTATAGCAGAGTAGTACTCCATTGTATAAAAATACCACATCTTTTTTATCCATTCCTCAGGTGATGGGCATTTAGGTTATTTCCAAGATCTGGATATTACAAATTGTGTGCTGTAAACATGGGTGCACATATATCACTGTGGTATGATGCTTTCAGTTCTTCTGGGAATATGCCCAAAAGTGGGTCAAATGGGACCTCCAATCCCAGCTTTTTGAGGAATCTCCAGCCTGATCTCCACAGTGGTTGCACTAGTCTACACTCCCACCAACAATGCAGAAGAGTTCCTTTTTCCCCACAGCCTCTCCAGCATTTGTTGTTGGTAGTTTTCTTTATCCTGGCCATTCTTTCTAGAATGAGATGGAACCTCAGTGTGGTTTTAATTTGCAATTCTCTAGTGACCAATGATGCTGAACATTTTTTCTTGTATTTATTTCCATTTGTATTTCTTCAACTGAGAACTGTGTATTAATCTCAGATGACCATTTTTGGATTGGGTCTTGGAATTTTAGGAATCTGATTTTTTTCAATTCTTTGTATATTCTAGACAGATTTTTTCCCAATTTGTGTGTTTTCTTTTCGCTATGCTGGAGATTTCTTTCAACATGCAAAAACTCTTTAATGACCACAATCCCAGTTTATTGATTCTGTGAATTCTTTCACGTGAAGTTTGATTCTTGTTCATGAATTCTCTACCTACCCCTGTATCTTTGAGGTTTTTACCTACTTTGTCTTCCAACACATTTAGTGTTTCTGTTTCAATATTTAGATCTTTGATCCATTTAGACTTTAGTTTAGTACATGGTGATAGGCATGGGTCTAGTTTTAGTTTTTGGCATATGCAGAGCCAATTTTTCCAGGACCATTTATTGAAAAGACTGTCTTTCTTCCAGTGGATGTGTTTGGCTCCTTCATCAAAGATAAGGTGGCTGAGTGTGTTTGTAGTTGTAGTTGTATCTTCTAATCTATTCCATTGATCTACAGTTCTGTTTTATTCCAGTACCATGCTGATTTTATTACAGTAACTTTGTATTATAACTTCAAATCAGGGATTGTGATGCCTCCTGCCTTGCCTTTGCTGCTTAGAATTGCCTTTGCTATTCTGGGTCTCTTCTGGTTCCAGATGAATTTTATAAGTGATTTCTTTAGATCTGTGAAGTATGCTAGTGGTATTTTGATTGGTATTGCATTAAATTGGTATAACAATTTTGGAAGAATGACCATTTTCACAATGTTTGTGCTTTCTATCCATGAGCAATGGATGTTTTTCCATTTTGTGAGGTCCTCTTTGATTTCTTTTTTCTGGGTATTTTAATTTTCCCTGAATAGATTTTTCACTTCTTTTGTTAGATGAATTCCTAAGTATTTCATTTTGTTGGATGCTATTGTGAAGGGTGTGGCTTCTCTTATTTCTCTCTCAGTGGTTTTATTGTTAGTGTATAAGAATGCTATTGACTTTTGAGTGTTGACTTTATATCCAGCTACATTACTGAATTTATTTATTATACCTAGGAGTCTTTCAAGGGAGATTTGGGGTCTTCAATGTAGAGTATCATGTCATCTGCAAATAATGATAATTTAATTTCTTCTTTTCCTATCCTTACTCTTTTCATTTCTCTTTCTTGTCTAATTTTTCTGGCTACTATTTCCAGCACTATATTAAATGGGAGTTATTACAATGGAAACCCTTGTCTTGCTCCTGATTTTATGGTAAAGGCTTTGAGTTTTTGGCTGCTTAATATGATGCTGGTTTTTGGTTTGTTATAGATGGCTTTTATCATATTGAGGTAAAGACCATCTATTCCAATTTTCTGTAAGGTTTTTATCATTAATAAGTGTTTTACCTTATCAAAAGCTTTTTCTACATCTATAGAAATGATCATGTGGTTCTTATTTTTGGCTCTATTAATATGGTGGATTACATTTATTGATTTGCATATGTTGAACCATCTCTGCATTCATGGGATGAATCCCACTTGGTCATGGTGTATAATCTTCCTGATGATTTGCTGCATTCTGTTTGCCAAAATTTTGTTGAGAAGTTTTGCATCTATGTAAGTGAGGGAGATTGGCCTGTAGTTGTTTTTTTGGTTGGGTTTTTCTCAGGTTTTGGTATTAAGAGTAATGTTTGCTTCCAGGAATGAGTTAGGGAGAATTGTTTCCCTTTCAATTTCATTGAAGAGTTTGAGGATTGTTGGCAGTAAATCTTTGAATTTCTTGTAGAATTCTGCAGTGAATCAATGTGGACCTGGACTTTTGTTTGTTGGTAGGGATTTAATTACATTTTCAATTTCATTAATTGAAATTGGGCTATTCAGCAGTTTTACATCTTCTTGACCCAGCTTTGGTAATTCATATGCTTCTAGGAATCTGTGTATTTCTTCTGTGTCATCGAACCTATGAGACTAGAGGTTTTCAAAATAAATGTTGATGATCTTCTGTATTTCCACAGAGTCTCTAGTGATTTCACACTTTTCATTCCTTATTGCTTGAATTTGAGTTTTTTCTTTCCTTTTTTGGATAATGTTGGGTAGGGGCTTATCAATTTTTTTTAAATCTTTCAAAGAACCAATGCTTTAATTTGTAATTTCTTCGTGTTTTTTCTTAGTCTCAGTTGCATTAATTGCTGCTCTGATCTTTATAATATCCTCCTTTCTGTGGGGTTCGGGCTTGTGTTACTCTTCTTTTTGTAGATGTTTGAGGTGTAACATCAGGTTTCTTATTTGGTTTTTTTTTTCTTATGGGAGTATTCACTGCAATAAATTTCCTTTTAAGGATTGTTTTTTTTGGGGTCCTACAGGTCCTTATAATTTGTATTTACATTTTCGTTTGCTTGTAGATATTGTATAATTTCTTCTTGAATTTGCTCTGTGGCCCATTGATTATTCAGGAAGGTGTTATTTAATTTCCATGTGTTTATGGAGTTTTTGCAATTTCTTTTGTCATTAATTTCCAATTTTATATCACTATGATCAGATAATGTGCAGGGGATAATTTTAATTCTTTTGCATTTACCTAAGCATATTCTGTGGTCTAGTATATTGTCTGTGTTAGAGAATGTCCTTTTTGCTGTTTAGAATAATGTGTATTCTGATGTTGTTGGCTGAAGATACACATCCACTAAGTCTATTTGTTCACAAGTTTGATTCACTTCTATTATTTCTTTGTGGATTTTTTGGTCTAGCTGATTTGTCTCTTTGTAACAATGGAGTGTTAATGTCTCCTGATATGATTGTATTATTGCTTATTTGATTTTTTAATGTCTATGAATATTTGTTTTACATAGTTGGGTACTCCCATACTTGGTGCATTTATTATTTATGATTGTTATCTCTTCCTCTTGAAGTTTTCCCCCTACAAGTATATAGTGACCTTCTTTATTTCTTTTGATCATTCTTGGCTTGAAATTGACATTGTCTGTAAACTAATTGCTACCTCTAGTTTTTCTGGATTTGTGTCTCATGGAGTATTTTTTTTTTTTGCCATCCTTTGACTTTAAGTCAATGAACTTCTTTTTGAGCTACATGTGTTTCTCGTATACAGCATATTGTTGCACTTATGCTTAATCCACTTTACCATTCTGTTTCTTTTGATTGGTGAACTGAAGCCATTTACATTAATGGTTATAACTGATATGTTTTGGCTTATCTTTGTCATTTTATCTTACTGTTGTTGGTTCCCTACTTTTATCTCTCTGTTTAATTGCTTGTCCTGCTTGTTGGTTACTTGTTCTTTCTGTTGTTTTTCTTGGGATTGTAGTCATTTCTATCTCTTCCTAGAATATATTTCAGTACTCTTTTTAGGGTTGGTTGGGTTGTCATGAAGTTTGTCACTGTCTTGAAAGTATCTTACTTTTACATTGATTTTGAATGATAGTTTTGTAAGTTATATCAATCTAGATAGAAAGTCATTTTCTTTCAGTATTTGAAGTACTTTACTCCATGCTCTTCATGACTTGATGGTTTGTGATAAAATAAATTCTCACCTTGAAAAAAGTTGTTGGGATCTTGAAATAGACAAAATAAAAAAGGGTGTTACAGTCTGGATTATAATTATTCCTTTTAAACTTTCTTTGTAAGTCTGAAATCCATATGCCTGATTTGACTTAGTTTTCTTTTTAGCAATGTAGTTGAAGTAAAATCATGATAAATTTGACACCATGAACTCTCATATTTACTCCCAAATATTTATGCAGCAGCTCTTCTTCAGAAAGCTCCTGGCTAGTAGTACAAAAGACAAAAATATAGGCTTAATCTTTTGTTCAAAGTATTTTAGAGTTTAAATAGTAGTTATCCCATAGGGAAGGACATAAAGTACTGCATGAGATTGATCTAAAGACAAACAAAAAGGGAGAGAAAAAGAGTTCAAGTTGAGGACTCTTGTATACATTTTCTGAGGTAAAACATTGAGAAACTGGGAATCTGATGATCTTTCAGGGAGATAAACTGAAAGTAACTGCAAGGTGGCTAAATGAGACAATAGGAGAAGCATCTTGCAGAGCAGGGGCCAGTCATAATGGTGGTGAACCTCTGAATTGAGATAACCAGTCTAGAATAGATAGAAAACTGTAACAGGAACTTTGGAACTGCAGATAAGCCAGAGGGGATCTCTACCTGGTGCAGGGATGAAAAGGGTCATGTGCTTCTGTCCTAGTGCAGGTGGAAGCTGTTCAAAAATAGGAATGTTTAGCGTCCAAGGAGTTTTGAAAATTAAAAAAAATGATACCTTGCTTTTCTTTTCAAATTTTTACAGGTACATGTTTGCAGTACATACATTTTATAATCATCTTGTGGAATGTGCACATGTATATATTATATGTTGTTTCTTTTTGTAATTCTCTTCCCCTTCGTTCCCTCCTTCATCTCTCCTCCTCTAATTTGCTTCTACTCCTTTCCTTCTTGTTGATGTCCATTGAATGCAAAGATTATATGCCATGAAGATGACAACCATTTTCAACTTGAAAAACTCAGAACATACTGTGCTGGTAACAATTGCCATAAGTTGGAGAGCGATTCCATTAAAAGAGAATATGAATTAGTGCATCTGCTTGTGTGACAGAGAGAGAGTTTCTGTGTGTTTATTCTTAGAAAGTCTAAGGCAGATCTAGGTTTTATGTAGCGATGAAATTAAGAAAGACAAGAGTGGCTTAGAAAAAGCATCAGAGCTGTTTGTTAAAACAAATTCTAAAAATCGAGTTGCATCCAGCTGAGACACATAACGGCACATGAAAATAGCAGTTTAGAGTTTCTCTCTCTTTTGGGGATAATGTCTTCCACATCCTAGAATGTGACACACTCTGTGTTATATCCCCAATTAAAATCAAATTTAGCAAGGATAATAGGATCCCCCATGATTGAAATATGTGTGAAAACAGTAAGCAATAAAGCTTCAGTGGACTTCCAGCATTGAGGATCTGGGTTCTTCGTACAAATTAACCACAGTTTTCCAGTCTTATAAGGCATTTCTTATAAACTGATTTTCAGAGGCAATCTGACATTCACAGAGTTCAATACTAGGCCTAAGTTCTACAACTGGAAGGAACAGCTCTGGAACTAGAATTCTACTCAGCATTACACTAGAATGCACACTGTGCCATTTGCCCCAGGTTGAGGCTTACCATGCTTGCTTAACTCACTTTCTTCTCCTATTCCAAAATGTACCTGAGATGATATAAAGAAGGACACTGTGCTCCAAACACCAGATGGTAATATACAAGCTGAAAGGGAATATTAAAATAATTAAGAGCTGTGAATATGAGAGAATAATAATACTCAGAGAAATCATGACCACATACACATGAAAAATGAAACAGACTCAAAAGATACAGGTTCAGAATCATCTGCTGCTATTCTTTACTAAAGAAAGAAAGTTTTAGAATTATTATATTTCTCTAACTGGCAAAAAGAAAAAATAGATCAATGCGTTGTTGCACTGACAAAGAATTATTACCTACCACTGCACTTTTATTTGTTCAAATAGGAAGAGAAAATGATTTTACTGACAGTTCAAATCTAAACAAATATGAACCAAAAACTCAGCTGATAAAGGGGACACATTTTACTTTAAAGGTCAGACTGAAGCAAAATATTGAAAGAGTACCGTATAATATTTTTAAGCAAAACTCACCCTATTATTACAAATATATTATGGCAGAAGGCTGACCATTGAAAAGAGCATCAGAATCATATATTTTAATATATTAAGTTTTTCTCACTTTAATTGAACTTTCTCATCTAACAGTATATTCACAGCAGCTTTAGAAGTGTTTGGAAACATGACTTAAATGAATGCATACAAAAGTCAACTGAAAAGAAACATAAACATAAGTATGCTTCATTTATGTTATGATTTGTAATCTGGAAGATTTATCATGGAGTACAGTTTTCTTATAATATGAGTTTCTTATACATAGCAATTACTTTCCTTTGGGGGAATAACTATATAGATCAAAAGCATATCTTAATGTTTTCTTACCCTTAATCTACCTGCTCTGTCAGTCACTTCACAGACACATTGACCAGTCTCCAACATAGAATCCTGCTTTTCAGCACCTGGCATATTTTGGGAGTAGTGTTAAGAGAGGTGAGTTAAACAATACAAAATTGAGCTTCAAGTTAGCGGCATGGAACAGCAGAGACTTCATGCTAATTCATGATCAGGGTCTTGTCCTAGGCCTATCACTTTAGTAGCTGGCTGCAACTGGGCCTGTTACCATGCACCTCACAAGGTGCAGCTTTTCATCTGTGAAGCTGTTTTGGGTTTTGATTCTTGTTGTTTTGTTTTTGGAACTGGAAATTGAACTCAGGGTCTGTCAAGGAAGCCACTTATGCCACTGAGCCATATTCCCAGCCCCTGGAGTTGGTTACATAAAGCGTGTAGAGAGTGATCACGTGTTCTGTGTACAGAAAATGCCTGCAATACTCATAAAAGGCCGGCTCTAAGCGTGCTTAATTTGATGTTCCAAACTGCTACAAAAAGATTTAGTTTTTATTTCAACATGTTTCAGACATTATGTATGGTAACATTTGAAGAGTAAGAGAACCTTCTCAGATAAAGTGCTACTTAGCAAAGAAAACTTGAGTAATTGTTCCCACTGTGGCCTAAGTCACTTAATGTCACAGTGAGGGAGATTTCCTCAACTGATGCAACACAGAGCATGGAAGTATTTTTAAGAGCTGGGCGTGGCGGCACAGCCCCTGCCTGTTATTCCAGTGCTTGGGAGGCTGAGGCAGGAGGATTCTGGCAAGTTAAGAGGCTAGCCTCAACTACTTAGTGAGACACTGTTTCAGAAAAAGAAACAATGGTTTCAAAGCACCCAAACCTCCCTCTCCTCTAAGCTGCTGTTCCGTGTAAGCCACTCTTATTCCCATTCATTTCACAGCCACACAAAATGCAAAATTTGACTTGTAGTAGCCGGAGTACACACAAGGTAACTGATTACCTCCTACATGGAGCAGGCTCAGGGTCCCCCAGTCAGGAGTAAAGTGTGGAGACAGGGCTTCTATGGCGTGCCACCACCCCTTGGGGACAACTCCCTTCTTACCAAGAAACTCACTATGCATGACCTTAGAGTGCCTCAGTTTATGCACTGAACTTGAACGGGCTGGGACAGGTGCACAGGTCACTCTCAATCTCAGCTTCAGGTGGAGATTCTCTCTGGATTTCATGAGAGTTCAAACTACATGGTAAAAGCAGTTTCAATTGTTTCTTTTTTTCTAGGACTTTGTGCTTGCCTTCTAGGCACAGTGCCACTGAGCTATATCTCAGGCCTTAGCAGTTTGAAATGTGATGTTCAGTGTTAAGTTTGTGTTTAGGTCCCCTTCCAAAACCTCAAGAGGTGGTATGTGTGAATGTGTAACACTGGGATGGATTCATACTGCAATGCTGGGATCAAGGGCACTAGGCTTAAGGATGTACTAAGTACCCTGAATAAAATATAAGGGATAAAACGAACCGTGGTCGACCCTTTTTTGCTTAGTTACCTTCTGCTCACCATGAAACGTTTCTGCTCTGTAATGTCTGTCTGCTGTCCACCCTCCTTGGAGTCAGTTGTTCATGGACTGAAACCTCTACAACTTGTGAGCTAAATACTCCTTTGCGGCCGGGTGCCGCCATTCTGGAGCGGCCAGTGAGTGTAGCACTTAGCGTGTGGTCATGAGTTTGATCCCCAGTACCAAAAAAAAAAAAAAAAAAAAAAAACACTTTTCCACCTCCAACACTGGGTGTACTTTGTCTCAACAATGAAAAAAGTACCTAAGACACTCATTATGTCAATTCTCAGATCCACCAAGTTAGGCTGCCGTCTCTTCCTAGCCACAGTCTGAAGCGCACAGCATGTAGTCTCCCTCAGATTAACTCCCCCTGAGGGGCAGGCAGTTTCCTAAAACTCATGTTCCTTTGTCAGGTAATTTCCACTGGATTACTTTTATCTCAAACAACCTTTCTCCCTTCTTTCCTCTTTTCAGTTATGCTTTTTACACTGCATGCCAGGTTTTCTTATATGACTTATGTGACATTGCGTGCCAGGGTTTCTTATATGACTGGTGCTTGTGGACCTTCAGTGTGTGTTCAACTACAACTCTTTTGTATATTCCTCTTAATAAGACCCTGAAAGTATGAAGAAATACAAATGGCAAATAAATACATGAAAAAATGCTCATCATCATTAGTCATGAGAGAAATGCAAATTAAAACCACACTGAGATTCCATCTCACTCCAGAAAGAATGGCCAAGATAGAAAACACTACCAACAACAAGTGGTGGAGAGGCTGTGGGGAAAAAGGAACTCTTCTGCACTGTTGGTGGTAGTGTAGACTGGTGCAACCACTGTGGAGGTCAGTCTGGAGATTCCTCAAAAACCTGGGTATGAAAGTCCCATTTGACCCAGCTATTCCGCTTCTAGGCATATTCCCAGAAGAACTGCAAACATCATACCACAGTGATATATGTGCACCCATGTTTATAGCAGCACAATTTGTAAT
>PVJX010044401.1:0-13209 GCA_004027295.1 Dolichotis patagonum
ACTAGATGCATTCACTATTTCTTTCACTATTTTTATCAATTCTTCTTTTACCTGGGCAAGTATTTCTGATTTGAATTTCTCCATAGCTTTCCCTATTTGCATATTTATTTCATTTGATATCATTTCAGACATTTCAGGTGTATGGCTTCTTTTTTCTTCTATGTACATGGCTTCTAAGCTTTCTTGGGGAGGGCTAGGGTTTTGAGCCTTCCTTTTGGTCTTTCCTTTTGTCATTTTTCTATATTTCCTTACTTTGAGCAGTGTTCCAAAACTTTCTCTGCATGTGTGGCGAATTACCTGTTACATCCTCAGTTCCTGGAGGGGCAGTGGCTCCCCCACAGGCTCTTGGCTTCCTCACAGGGTCCTAACTCCCCTCTGTGGCCTCCTGGCTCCCTAATTTGTAAGGCAAATGCTGGGTGTGGTCAACCTGGAGCCTGTGGAATCTCCGGCAGGCCAGGCCACCATGACTTGTCCCGGGCAGGTCTCCAGGAGTTTCCCTGCGAGTGAAGGGTGGGCCTACAGGTCCCAAAGAGTCAGGCCAAAATGCTGGTTTCTGCAAAGTTCCTGGTCCCAAACAGACCTGGCCAAGATGCCAGTCTCCACGATATCCCCAATCCAAACAGCCTGGGCCACTCTGCAGGTCCGAGAGGTTCAGGTCCCACAGAGACAGGCCACGATGCTGGTCTCTGGGAGACTTCCTGGGGGTGAAGGGCGGGGCTACAGGCCCAAACAGACCTGGCCCAAATGCTGGTCTCTGGGCAGTTCCCTGTGGATAAAGGTGATGACGGGCAGGCCTACCAGTCCCAAACAGTCGCGCCGAGATGCAGGTCTGCACAGACTTTCAGTTCAAACAGCCCAGGCCACTCTGCGGGTCCCAGAGGTCCCCTTTTCATTTCTTGTTGTGTGAATTTGACTTATTTCCTCTTTTTTATATGATTGTTTAGGGGTTTATCAATTTTATTTATTTTTTCAATGAACTAACTTTTTGATTCATTAATTCTTTGGGGGTTTTGTTTTTTTTATTTAATTTAATTTTATTTTATTTTTATTCTTTTTTGGTACCAGGGATCAAACTCATGACCTCACGCTTGCCAGGCAGGCGCTTAAGCCACTGAGCTACATCCCCGGCCCTTTTTTTTTTTTTTTGGTACCGGGGATCAAACTCACATAAATTTTACTTTAAAGGGGGTAAAATTAAACACAACAAAACAGAACAGGACATAAGAAAGGATAAATTTCAAAGCTAGACAACCAGAGATCTTCACTATCTGTCATATTGTCTCGTTTTCTTCCAAATGGTTGTCCATCTCTTTGCATATGAGGAGCTCATACTAAATAACATAGCCAATCTTTTCACATGATATGTAGTTCACCTGCTCCCACTTGCTAAGGGGGGGGTACACGGGACGGAGGACAGGACAACATGAGATGTTTGATTCGCAGCCTGCCCACTGGCAGGCTCACAGCCACCCCCAGAGAGGGGAGGAGTTCCTTATTGTCCCGGCACCCCGAGTCAACTGCATGGTGCAGGTCCCCATGCACCAGGGTCTCTCTCCTTCAGGCCACCAAAAGTCTGCCACACTCACAGCCATCCCCCCCCAGAGAGGGGAGGAGCTCCTTGTTCTCACAGCACCCCGAGTCAACTACATGGTGCAGGTCCTGACTGCCAGGGTCTCTCTCCTTTAGGCTGCTGAAAGTCTGCCACATTCACAGCCACCCCCCAGAGAGGGGAGGAGCTCCTTGTTCTCCTGGCACCATGAGTGAACTGCAAGGTGCAGGTCCCCACATGCCAGGGTCTCTCTCCTTCAGGCCGCCAAGAGTCTGCCACACTCACAGCTGCCCCCCAGAGAGGGGAGGAGCTCCTTGCTCTCCAGGCACCCCCCAGTCAACCACATGGTGCAGGTCCCAAGCCACCAGAGTCTCTCTCCTGCAGACCACCGAAAGTCTGCCACACTCACCTGCTATTTCTTTCTGATGAATTGACCATTACATTTCCAAAGTTCTGAAATGGCCAACAGACCACAGAAAGAATTCTCTTTAGGCTCCTGTTTGAAACCAGCAGCTACAGCAATCTGCTGGCCTTGCTTTTGGGCCACTAGATTAATTCTTTGTACTGTTTTTATAGTCTCAGTTGCATTAATTTCTGCTCTGCTTTTTATTATTTCCCCTTATTTGGGCTTTTGGCTTGAGTTTTTCCTCTTTTCCTAAAAGTTTGAGGTACAATATTAGGTCATTTATTCATGCTCATTCTGTTTTCCTAATGTGAGAATTCATTGCTATAAATTTCCCCCTGAGGACTGTTTTAATTGCATCTCACAAGTTCCAGAAAGTTGTGCTTGCATTTTTGTTTTATAGTTTATATTGTTCAATTTCTTTCTTAATTTCCTATGTGATCCATTAGGTGTTCAGTAGGGTGCTATTTAATTTCCATGTGTTTATGGAACTTTTTCAATTTCTTTTATCATTAATTTTCAATTTCATTACACTATGATCAGACAATATACATAGGATAATTTCAATTTCTTTGCATTTACTTAACCATGTTCTCTGGACTGGTAGATGGTCTATTTTAGAGAACATCCAATGTGTAGCTGAGAAGAATATGTATTCTGATATTGGGTGGAACACTGTACATGTATGCTAAGTCCACTTGTTCACAAGTTTGATTCAGTTCTATTATTTCTTTGCTGATTTTTCTGTCTAATTGATCTATCTCCTTGTGGCAATAGGTACCAAGGTCCCTCATTTTACTTGTATTATTGCTTATTTGATTTTTCATGTCTATTAATATTTGTCTAACATAGATGGATGCTCCCATATTTGATGCATATATATTTGATTATCTCTTCTTCTTGAAGTTTTCCCCTAATAAGTGTGTAGTGATCATTTGGTTTATCTCTTTATCTCTTTTGACCTCTTTTGATCATTTTTGGCTTGAAGTTCACATTGTCTGAAAACTGAGTACTAGCTACCCTTGTTTTTTCTGGATTTCTGTCGCATGGTGTATAGTTTTCCATCTTTTGACTTTCAGTCTGTGAATTTACTTCTGAGTTAAATGTGTTTCTTGTACACAGCACATTGTTGGGTTTTGTTTCTTCATCCACTCTGCAAGTCTGTTTCTTTTGATTGGTGAATTGAGGCCATTTACATTGATAATTATAACTGACATGTATTAGCTTATCTTTATCATGTTATCTTTTGCTGTTTGTTCCCCAATTTTCCCCCTGTTTAATTACTTGTCCAACTTGTTGGTTTCTTTCTGTTATCTCTCTATATAATATCTTTCAGTACTCTTTCTAGGGTTCCTTGGGTGGTCATAAAGTTCGTCAGTTGTTCTTTTTGTGAAAGTGTCTTATTTCTCCTTTGATTTTGAAAGATAGTTTTGCAGGATACATCAATCTGGGTTGGAAGTTGTTTTCTTTCAGTACTTGAAGTACTTCACTTCATGCTCTTTTTGGCTTGATGTTTTGTGGTGAGAAGTCTGCCAAGAAGTCTGACAGGCCTTCCTTCATAGATGATCTCTTTTCTCTAAGAACTTTTAATATTCTGCATTAGACTGAAGTTCTGGGATCTTGATTATTATATGTCAAGGTGTGAATTTATTTTGGTTATGGCTAATTTGTGTTATATATTCCTCACTTATTTCTATGTCAGTTTCCTTTCCCATATTTGGGAAATTTTCTGCTGTTATTTCTGCAAGTAGTATTTTTATGACATTTGTGTTGTCTCCTTTTTGTTGACATCTATCAAACTTATATTGTTTCTCTTTGCATCATCTTCCAGCTGTTTGTTATTTTCTGATTCCTTGTTAATTTTAAGAGTTCTTTCTGCTCATGATCACTAGCCACAATCCTGTCTTCAACATCTGAGCATCTGTCTTCAGCATCAATCATGTGGCTTTGCCAGCTTTCAATAGAATTTTTGTTTTCCCAGATATCTCCTTGAATCTATTTCATGTATTTTAATTGTTTCTTGTACTGTTCTTCCAAGGTTTTCATCACTCTCCTATGCACATTTTTTAAAATCTATGTCTTTTTTATATATTCACCAATTCTTTCTCTATGTTTATCATTTGTTTTTACCTGAGAGATTATTTCTGATCTTATTTCCTTTACAGCTTCCTGGAATTGTTTCTTTATTTTTGCTGCTATCATTTCAGAAACTTTAGGTGTGTGATTTCCAAATTCATCCATGTCTGTATTTCCTGGACTTGATCTGAGTGGGCATGATATTTGAGAGGGCATTGTGCTCTTTTGTTTTGGCATTTTTCTGAGTTCCTCTGGAACAGCCAGATGCCAAGTCCTACTTGCTTCCACACTGGTGGCATCTTGCAGTGCACCTCACTGAGGGCTGCTGATGGCTGCAGGTCTCTGGGTACAAACTCTCAGTCCCCATGGTCCTCATGGATGGTTTTTGGGTGTTGATGGGCTGCTGGACACAGCTTCCCAGTCCCTTTGAGCCTCACTGACACTTCCTGGCTGTGGGTGGGTCACTAGGTGCAGCTTCCCAATCCCTATGGGCCTCATTGAGTGTTCTGAATGACTGGTAACTTTGAAATTATTTTTTTATTTTTCCCCTGGTACCGGGGATTGAACTCACAACCTCATGCTTGCCAGGCAAGCACTTAAACCGCTGAGCTAAATCCCCAGCTATGACTGGTAACTTTACACAGACTCCCAGCCCCTGAAGGCCTGAGCTCAGTGGCATGAGCCAAAGGCCTGCACAGAAAACCCCATCTAGCTATACAATCTCACCACCTCACTCAGAACAAAGGAAGGCCCTGACCAGCATGTCAATCAGCCATAGACCTTCGGGTAGGTCCCTCAGGGCCTGGTTGGGCCCCAACCAGTGACCCCAAGTGGCCAGAAAATAGCCTGATCTCAGTGGGGTGAGCCAAAGGCCCACATATCAAACCTCATTCAGCCATGAAACTTTAGTACCTCACTTTGAACCTGATAAAGCCCCTACCAAGTGAACCCAAGCAGGTGTGGAGTTTTGGTGTGCCATGTGGCATAAGCTAAAGGACTGCATAGCATACTCCATATAGCTATTCAGCCTCAGTATGGCACTCAGCACATGGTAGAGTCCCATTCAGAAACCTGAAGCAGATGAGAAGCTTCACATACCACATTGGGTATGCTAAAGGCCTGACCAGCATACTCTCCACATTTGAGGAGGCTTTGAGTGCCAATAGGGACCTGGTAAGGCCTGAATAATGACCTCCACTCAACTGGAGAAACTCCCTGAAGTACAGACAGATATCCTCAACCCAGGAAGTAACTGAGACCTTGCATTCAACTTCTCCAGGGACATACAGGAAAATGACAAAATGAAATAGCAAAATGCAATCTCAAACCTCAAACCCATTGCAAACAAGCCTAGGAGACATAGACATAGAAAAAAAGTAATCCATACACCTGAAACATCTGAAATGATAGCAACTGAAATAAAGAATCAATTACATGAAACTGTAAAGGACCTCAGACCAGAAATAACCTCCCAGTTAAAGAAGAAATGATAAGTGTAATAAAAGAAATGATAAACAAATCTAAAGAACATATAGTTTAAAAAACTGAGGTGCACTGCAAAAAGATGGAAACCTTGAATTAACCATATAAGAAAGAACTAGAATGCATGAAACAGATTCAAAGAGATATCCAGGAAATCAAAAGATCACAAAACTGCCTCAACAAAGGTGAAGATAGACTTTCAGACCTTGAAGACAAGATTGCAGCTAGTGAAAAGGAAAGGAAAGATCATTCAAAAATAACAAGGAATCAGAAAATAATTCAACAGTTGCAAGATGATGCAAAGGAAAAACAATATAAGGTTAATAGGTGTAAATGAAATAGAAGGGGACAATACAAATGATATCAAAAGACTATTTACAGAAGTAATAGCTGAAAATTTCACAAACGTGGGAAAGGAAACTGACATACAGATCAGTGAAGCATATCAAATTCCAATTAGCCATAACCAAAATAAATCTACACCCAGACATATAATGATCAACGTCTTAGAAATTCAACATAAGAACAGAATATTAAAAGCTATTAGAGAGAAGAGACAGATCACCTATAGAGGAAAACCACCAGAATCACATCAGACTTCTCAGCACAAACAATGAAATCAAGAAGACCATGGAGTGAGGTATTTCAAATACTAAAGGATAACTACTGTCAATCCAGATTGACGTACCCTGCAAAACTGTCCTTCAAAATTGATGAATAAGATACTTCTATGATAAAGAAGCTGAAGAACTTCATGACCACCAAACCAACCCTGCAAAGAATACTGAAAAATACTCTACATAGACATAAAAGTGACTATGACATCAAGAATACCAACAGAAAAAAAACACTAAGCAATGCAAATAATTAAACAGAGATGAAAGGTAACTAGTTAACAATAGAAAGGTAATATGACAAAAGAAAGACCCAAAACTCCATCAAAATACTACTGGAGTTAATATGCAAATTCAGCAGTGTAGCTGGATACAAAGTCAATACTCAAAAACCAATAGCATTCCTGTACACAAACAGCACACTCATTGAGAGAAACATTATGGAAAAAAACATCTTTGACAATAAGATTAAAAAGTGAAACACTTAGAAATCAATGTAACAAAGAGTGCAAACAACCTATACATTGAAACTATAATGCTCTAAAGAGGAGATTGAAGAGGATGTTAGAAAATGGAAAGCTATCCCTTGCTCTTGGATAGGAAGAACACAGTAAAATGAACAAATCCCAAAACTGTTATGCACTTTTAATGCAATCCCAATAAAAATACAATTAACACACCTCACAGATCTAGATAAAACATTCCTAAAATTCATTTGGAAACAGAAGATACATAGACTACAATGGCAATCTTGGGCAAAAAAGGTAAGACAGAAAGTATCCCAATCTCAGACTTAAAAGTTATACTGCAGGCTGGGGATATTTAACTCAGCAGTATAAGTGCCTGCCTTGCAAGTGTGTGGTCTTGAGTTCAAACCCCAGTACTGATAAAAAAAAAAAAAAGATTTGTACCTATTTTAAAAATTATAGTGCAAAACTACTGTGATAAAATCTGCATAGTAATGGTACAAAAACAGACCTGAGGATCAATGGAACAGATTAGAAGATGCAGACACAATAACAAAGACCCTCACACACCTTATCTTTGACAAATGTACTAAACATGTTCAGTGGAAGAAAGATAGCCTGTTTAATAAATGATGCTAGAAAAACTAGCTTTCCATATGCCAAAAACTAAAACTTTACCCATGTCTATCACCATAAATTAAAGTCAAAATGGATCAAAGATCTAAATATTAAAACATAAAAACTAAATCTATTGGAACACACAGAGGTAAGTAGAGAATTCATGAACAAAACAAAACAAAAACTACATGGGAAGTACTTCAAAGAATCAACAATTGGGATCTCATCTTCTTAAAAAGATTTTTCACTTCAAAATAAACCACCAACAGAGTGAAAAGAAACCCCACAGAATGGGAAAGAATTTTAGCTAGCTGTCCCTCGAACAAAGGACTTATATGTAGAACATATAAAGAATTGAAAAACTTAGGGACCCCAAATTCAAAGACTTAATCCAAAAATGAGCACCTGAGATGAACATGCACTTTTAAGATGAAGAAATACAAATAGTAAATAAATACATGAAGAAATATTCAACATCATGGGTCATTCAAGAAATGAAGGAGGCTGAGAAGATGGCAGAACAGTAAGTAGCAAAGTAAAGAGCCTCTCTGAAAGAAACAGCTCAGATGCTAGAATTTAACATCATGGAGAAGGCCAGATGAAAGGAGAGGGATTCTCATGACCCAGGAAGAAACTAAGGAAAAAGAAAAAGAAAAACATGGACGGAAGGCTGGAGCCAGATGTGCTTTCACTGGAGCTGGTCCCACCATGTGCTAGGCATCACTGGAGTCCGAGGACTCATGGTCGTGGTGAAGTCAGGGATTGGCAAGCCTTAGAAACTCGGCGGGGGGATGTGTCACAGCAGAGAACAGAGCCAGTGTGGAGATCTGCACTGACCCACAGTGAGTGGTCCTTCTGCAGGAGGGGGAGATCAGCTGGGTGACATTTTGGAATCAGGCAGGACAGGCCTGAACCCAGAACCATAGAGGCTTCAGTTGGCCACTCCTGGCACAGAGAAGATTGGCAGGAACTGCTAGGACTGGGTCCCACTCCTGTGCAGGACCCAGTAGCCAGGGATGAAGTTGCCCCTGAAGCTGTCCTGAACTAGTTCCATCTGCACAGCACACAATAAGCTGGTGAAGACCCCCGATGGTTGACTGGCTGGGGGAGGGGTCAGCTTGCACCACCCCTTCTTGTACCTTAGTGGTCAACAGCAGACTAGAGAGGGCAGCAATCCCTAGCCAGCATGCTTCAGAGTAATTATAGCCAATACAGAAAGGGCCTTGGACCTCCACTATACACTTGTCTGCAAGAAACCAGAAGCATAACAAGAGAAAGAAACAAAAGAAAGTCTCCAGCCTCAAACCCAAATAATACTGGTCCAGGAGAGGTATACACAGAAGAGATCAAGAGCAGCATACCTACAGTATCAGAAGCAGCATCATCTGACATAAAGAAATATCTTCATGACAGTATAGAAGAACTCAAAACAGAAATACTAATACAAGTAAAGCAAGATATAAGAAGATTAATAAAAGAAGTGCTAAATACCTCTCGAGAAGGCACAGATGGAAGAATGGAGGAGCACAGAAAAAGGAGGGAGACCCCAGGGTGAGAGGAAGCAGCACCTCCTGAGATCCACACCATGTTGGAACTTAGGGTGCTGGGAAACTGAGCAAGCAGCCAGCCACCCGGGTAAGTAGCTGTGGTCTGGCAAGCTGCAGCCACCCAAGGATAAGAGGAATCAGTGCCTCCTGAGATCTGCACCATGTTGGAACTTAGGATGCTGGGAAACCAAGCAAACAGCCAGCAACCCTGGTAAGGGCTGTAAGTCTACCAGTGCATGGGCTGAGAATCAAACATCCCATCTCCTCTCCCCACCCCTTTTAGCAAGTGGGAGCCAGAGATCTGAGCATCCATTGGGAGGTTGACCATATGTAATATAGCAATTAAGGGGAATTTCCTTCTACCATCTTTTTGAAGGCAAATATTTTTATCACTGTTTTTGCTTTGTCCTGATTAATGGTATTGCTCTATTCAATATTCTGTTTTGATAGGTTCTATAATATTCTATATTTCCTTTGATTTTTCTATACCTGATTGAAAGAACAACTTGTGAAGATAACAAGATATACTATGGTACCTATTACTGTTATCCTGGTAACCTGCTGTGAAGTTCCATACCAATTTCACTACACTGTCTCAATTGGCTTTATTCCATTCCATTTAGTTGTATTTTACTACCTTCAAATTAATTTTAAAAAAATTTTTTAAAAGAAACACATTTAACTTGAAAGGAAATTTATAGACTGAAAATCAAAGGAGAGAAAACAATTGTTACATACAACAGGAGATCAGAAAAAAAGCAAGGGTAACTTGCCCATCAACCACAGAATGGATAAGAAAGATATGGTATTTTCATACCATGGAAAGCTATCCAACTATAAAGTAGAATAACCTTGAGGTTCTTGTATGTAAATGAATGCAACTGGAGATCATGTTCATGGGTGAAACAGTTTGAACTCATATGGGTGAACCCTAGCATAAAAAACAGAAGGACTTAAGAGGAAACAAAAAAGCACAATGTATATTATAAAAGTGATAGGAGAAGAAACACTTGGGAGGATAAGGTAGTGACACTGTTAATTTCTTACCATCTTGGCTTAAACTCCTGTATTGTTTTCACAATTTTGTTAGGCTTGGTTTTGTTCTGTCTTTGTTAGATTTTACTGTGTCTGATGGTATAGACAGCTATTTTGAACATAATGGGATGTATTATGGTATTCATGGTTGGTTTCCTATTATCTTGATTTGAAGTCCTATAATGTTTTCATTCATTTGTTTACTCAGTTTTATTCTGTTGTATTTTGTTTGATTTCATTATGTGTGATAGTATGGACAACTGTTTTGAAGAAAATGAGACATTATAGAAACCATTGTTCATTTCCTATTATCTGGTGTTGAAGTCCTGTAATGCTTTCATTCTTTTGATTGGTTTTATACTATTTTGTTATGTTGATATTTTTGTGTGTGAAGACATAGACAACTATTTCAAAGAAGACAAGAGACATTGTGGTAGCCACTGTTGATTTCCTGTTCTCTTGTTTTGAAGTCTTATGTTGCTTGCATTGTTCTATTCTGATTTGCTTTGTTCTATTTTGTTTTGTTTTATTCTCTTTAAAATAAAAAAGATTTTAAAAGAAAAAGGAGGGAAACTTTCAATGAAGAATAAAAAAATCTAGAATACATGTCTTCATTACTTTTTACTCATCACTGAGACACAATACCTGATGCTAAAAGTTGGGAAAGCAAAGGTTTGTTTCTCAGTGTTTGGAGGTTTCAGTCCATACTTAGTTGGCTCCAAGGCATGATGGCATGGCAGGGCTACAGTTCATGGTGGCTGCAAATAGCAAGGCAGAAACCTGCAAGAGAGAGAGACACACCTCCTTCCTGCCATTACATCACATCCTGGCTCCACCCCTAGGAGGGTGTAGTACTGACACCACCAATCCAAGCACTGGACAATGAACCAATCACAAATGCACAATGCAAATACATGAGGCCTGGGGGCCACCAACATAAACCATGACATTCCACCCTTGGCCCCCAAAGACTCATGTACAACCTTTATACAAAAGACATTTAGTCCGAGGGACCCAACAAGATGGCAGACTGGTAGGTAGCAGGAGAGAGACCCTCTCTGAGAGAGACAGCTCAAATGCCAAAATAAAACACCCTGGAGAGACCCAGAGAGAGATAGACTCTCACAACCCAGAAAGTAACTAAAGTGTGAAAACCCGCTCTAATATGAGGTCCTGGGGCTACTATTAGTGAAGATAAGATCAGCGAGCATGGCACCCTCCTCGAGCCGCCTAAACCCCACCCGACCTGAACAAGCGATCCGCGCCGAGGCAACTGGCTTGAGCCACTAGAGCGCGGAACTCAACAGCCCTGAGTGCAGCTCGCCGGGACCGGCTCTGCACACGACCCACCCAGAGGCACCGTGGATTCCCACCGCAACCATGCTGAAATCGGAGGTCTGGCAGTCCAGCAGTTCTGGAGGACATGGTGAGTGATGGGAATAAGACCCTACCACGGGAAAGGGGAAACCGACTGGACGACATGTTGGATTTGGGCAGGACAGCCCTAACTCCATAAGGAAGTGGCTTCAGCTGGTTACTCCCCTCGCCGAGCAGATTGGTGGAATCTGCTTGAACTAGGCCACGCCCCTAGTGGGGACCCAGTTACTTCCCTGAGATCAGTGCACACTGATGCAGTGAAGGCCTGCAAATGTTGACTGGCCCAGAAGGGAAGAGGTAGCGTATACTGCCCGTGGGTGAACTCTAATCTCTGATAACCTATTGAAGAGGGCTAAAGCTCCTAGCCTGCGCACTCTAGAGGAGCCTTAACAACAAGAAAAGGGTCTGGGAATTACTGTACACTTGTATGGAAGGAACCAAAAACATGATGAAAGGGAGAAATAAGAAAACACTTCCAGCCCCCAACCCTGAGAACATCCATCCAGGAGAGGCAAATACAAAAGAGACTGAGGGCAGCAAAAATGCAACATCAAACACAGCGTTAGTGGACATAAAGAGATATCTTCAGGACCTCATAAGTGGGACCAAAACTGAAATATTAATTCAAATTAAACAAGAGATAAGTAGATTAATAAAAGAAGGACTGGGCACCTCTCAAGAAGACACAGACAGAAGAATGGAGGAACCAAATGGAGAGAAAAATTTAATGAGGAATTCAGAAAAAACCCAGAATTTATGAAACAGATTCAAAGAGATTATCAGGAAACTAAACACTCCATAGAAAGCTGGCAAAACTGCTTGAAAGAAACCAAAGATAGGCTATCAAAAATTGAACACAGGTTTGCAACGTGGGGTCATGAAAGGGAAGATCTCTTAAAAATAACAAGGGAGCAGGCAGTAAAGATACAAAGACTGGAAGATGACAAGAGGATCTATAACTTAAGAATAAAGTATGTGAATGAAGAAGAAGGAAACAAACCAGAGGAATTACAAAGACTATTCACAGCAATTATTAAAGAAAATTTTCCAAGCATAGAAAAAAGAAATGATATGCAGAAGTATGAAACATACAGAACTCCAGCCACCTACAACCCAAACAGAGCCACACCCAGACACATAATAATCAAGATACCAGAAATTCAATATAAGAACAGAATATTAAAAGCCATCAAAGAAAAGAAACAGATCACCTATAAAGGAAAACCCATCAAAATCACGGCAGACCTCTCAATACAGACCATCAGGTCAAGAAGAGCTTGGAGTAATGTAATTCAAGCACTGAAGGAGAACAATCTCCAGCCCAGATTGGTGTATCCTGCAAAATTCTCTCTAGAAATTAATGGAGAAAAAAGATGCTTCCATGACAAAGAGGAACTAGGAGAATTTGTGACCACCAGTCCAACCCTACAAAAAATACTGAAAGACATACTAGGGAGAGAGAACAAGAACACAAGCATTTCAGGAACAGTGGCAGAGAGGCCTCAGTGAATGAGGCAGACAGTGGAGTGGTAGAGAAAAATAGACTATCATTGGCAGAAAAATAGAATAGCAGAAATGAGGCAGAGAAGATAGGCTATAATCTCTAGTCTAGAGGGCCTTGAAATACTAACAGACAGAAACACAGGCAGAGTAGATCAGGAGATAGGGTCCATTGAGATGCTCTATATAGGGAGGCAGTGAGACCCAAAACAAGCAGTGCACCCCATGGGAGTGAAAGGGGAGGAATTGTCTAAAAAAGGGAGGCAGAGGATACTGTTAATGGGGAAACAAGATTTAAAATTTACATTATTCTCACCACTCTGCTTGGATGGATTGTGTACCGTTCCAGTTTGTCTACTTACACTAGACTTGAGGACATGGTCAGCTATCCCAAAAATAAGAGGACATATTATGGTAATCACCCCTAATTTTCCTATCAACTTAACCTGAAGCCCTTTATAACTTATACTGTCTTATTATGGCTGATCTTATTTGAATCTGGTTTGTTAGATTGCTACTTTGTATTGACTGATTTTATTTA
>PVJX010044402.1:0-13208 GCA_004027295.1 Dolichotis patagonum
ATGAATTGTTTTCCCATTTTTTCCCAGTTTAATACATTTTACTTGAACAAATGTGCTCATAGTCTTATTGATTGACCATAGTTCTGTCCCACCTCATGCCCATCTACCTTGCAGATTCCCATTTTTCCCCACCTTGGACCCACCTCAGCTTGTAATTTTGCTCAATAAAACTCCCTGGAAAAGGCATGGTCCTTGGTAATGCACTTGGGATCCTTTCCATTTCTCTCTGAGACAGAAGCACTCTTTCTCTCAAAAAGTATATTCAGCTCTTAACCTCTGCTGTTCCTAAAATTCATTCTTCAACTTAGAGAACATAAACTTATATTGGACATCTAGTAAGTTTTAAGTTTCTTTCCCCTATATCAATCACTTCTACTAGAAAAAATCTTTTTAAAACTTTGTTTTAAAAACATCATAAATTCATTTCTTTTGCTGCTTTGGAGCTTCTGTATACACCTTACTGTTTGTCAGGCAAGTGAGTGAATACACAGATAGGTTCCTGCTGTCACTTCATTCATATACTGTAAGCCACACTTATACTCTGTTATGGTAAAATGTATGTTTACATAAAAGAAAATGATGTGGGTGTGCTTTATTCACTTGACACAACAAACATGCAACAAAATTTAGAAAAGCATTATGGTATTATGTGGGTAAAAATCCGAGTTTGACATTTCTGCATATTTGTTCATATTTTATATTTCCTCATGTTGTAAGCAGTTGAGTTAGATAGAAATATTATAGGCAGTCAGACAGGGGCAGGCCCTCAAGGAAGCCAGTGATGAAAACCAGATACTTTGCAGTTATGGGGGAAAACAAACATCACCCTCCGATGGCCCAATCTCAAGACAAAAAACAAAACAAATGCAAAGACACCCAATGGATAAACATCAGAGACTGATATTTTAAATAGGTACCCACAACCTTTAGGAAGCCAGAAGGAGCCACTATCCAAACCCCTTACCAACAAAGGCTCTATTCTGTATTCATGCCACCTTGCTATGTGACTTGTTTCCTCATTTGCTCCAAGTATAATCCATTGTTCCTGAGTAATTATACTCATAATCTTATTGGTTGACCATATTTCTGCACCACCTCATGCCCATCTACCATCCAAGTTCTCATTTTCCCCACCTTGAACCTATCTCTTTTTTTTCTAAATTTTATTTAAAGAGAAAAAAAAGCAATACAGGAAAAAAGGTAGAAACAATGCAGAACCTCAAACAAAAAAAAAAAAAGAAATCACTAGTTAACAAACCACATACTGTCCTCCCAGAAATATCTGTTCATGTTACAAAATTAAGACATACAAAGTGAACACATAGTGAGGCTGCAAACAGTTACAGAAAAACAGGATGGAATAAACCCAATTGAGACAGTGTGGTTAAATTGGCACAGAACATCACAGCAGGCCACCAGGACAACAGTAATAGGCAACATTGTTTATCTCGTTATCTTCACAATAGTTTCTCTTCTACTAGGTACAGCAAAATCAAAGAAATACATAACATTATAGAACACATCAACACAGAGTATTGAATAGAGCAACACCGTTAATCAGGACAAAGCAAAACGGTGATAAAAATATCTGCCTTCACAGATAGTAGAAGGAAACTCCACCACTTTCTGTACCAAATATGGTCACCTATTAAGAGATACCCAGATCCCTGGAACCCAATTGTCAATGGGGGGGAGATGTGGTATGTTTGATTCTAAGCCCGCACCCCAGTAGGCAGCAGGCTGGTTGCTGGTTGGCTCAGCGCCCTAAGTTCCAACATGGCACAGATCTCAGGAAATGCTCTTGCTTCTTATTTCCCCACCCTGGGGTGGCCGCGGCTTGCCAGACCACAGTCACTTACCAGGGCAGCAGGCTAGTTGCTGGTTGGCTTGGCACCCTAAGTTCCTTGAACCTATCTCACCTCATAATTTTGCTCTATAAAAGTCCCTAGGAAAGGTTGGGTCCTCAGCAACCCACTCAAGACAACTTCTCTCTCTCTCTCTCTCTCTGATAGGAGCTTTTTTCTCTCAATAAGCATATTAAGCTCTCTTGTTCCCAAAACTCATTCTTAAATTCTAGAGCACACAAGCTTATAAAGGGCATCTAGTAAGTTGGGAGTTTCTCTCCCCTGTATCACACATACCAAATGAGTATGCATAAAGATTATTTCTTGTATTCCCCACAGCCTGATGGCTACAATTATGTTACAGTATAAATTTACAGTAGAAAGGTATGTGATTGGTTGTTGTAACCCAATATTATGCCTTAACTGACAATTAGGTTCCTATATGCCTATGCATTTGATACTGAAACTTATTTTTCTTTGTGCCTTTTTAAACTATTGTAGTTTTCTTATAATATACAGAGCATAGTCCTTATAAAATTTCATTTTATGATGAGGTATGTTAAAAAACTACTAAAACGAAAAGTAACTCTCAAGTTACTAAATAATTAAAAATATTTTTGCACAACAAAATTACCTTATATCCTTCTAAAGCACAAATTGCTGGATAATACTCATAGTTTCTACCTCCACCTATCTGAGATAGTGATATAGGGGAACAAAATTTCCAACCTACCATATATCCAGTACTAGTTCATGTCTTCTAAAATTGAAGAATGAATTTTAGGAACAATAGAGGTTAAGAGCTGAAATAGTTATTGAAAGAAAAAAGCTTCTATCTGAAAGAGACAGAAAGGGTCCCAAGTGGATTGACAAAGATTCTGTATTTTCTAGGGATTTTTATAAAGTAAAACCATGAGGAGAGGCAGATCTAAAGTAGGGAAAACTGGTAACTTACAAGTCAGATGGGCATGAGGTGGAACAGAGCTATGGTCAACAAATAAGTTTAATCATTCAGGTAAAATTGAGAAAATAAGGGACAAAAGGGGAAGTGAGTCACATAGAAAGGGAGTATTTTTTACAGATCAGTACTCTTCATATAGGGGGTTGGGAGGTGACTCTTGTCTTCTCAAAGTAATCCATACTTAATCCTTAAATTGTATACTTAAGGATGTGGTTGCGTTTGTTTTACCTTCTATTTTGAGATCTTGCCCACAGCAAAAGGTGTGTCTCCGCCAAGGTCACAAGACATCTGGTCCTCTGTTTTTTTTTTCCCAAAGGATCTAGCCCTGTCTGACTACCTATAATATTTCCAACTATCGCAGCTGCCTGTAACATTAGGACCTGAGCATCTCCATTTCTAACAACTTTCCTGCTGACACAAGCCTGAGTTTAGAGAACCACTTGAATAGAACAAATATGCATATAAATATTGAAGATATAGTCTGAGAATTATTGGCATTTTTATTAAAACTGTTGAGAAAATAACCTGTTATTTTACATCTAATTTAAGTGACTTTAAAAACTTATTCTCTGATTAGTAATAATAGACCTTTTCTATGATTTTTCATGTAAATAAATGAATTAAAAACAGATTTTAAAAGTATATTTGCATACTTATTTGAGTTTTTAAAGTCAAAATTGGAAACACTGAAATTTTTGAAGAGGTGTTAAATTTTACTACTAAGCTACATGCATTCATAATGCAAAATTCTAAACTGGGTAATTTTTATTATTAAACCTTAGTCGTCATTGCTCTTTTTGATCCTTTAATAATTAATTATTTACAAGAGTCTTTTTATTATTATTGCAAGGTATTTTGAAGAGGAGTTGTACAACAAAGGCCTATGTGAAGCATCATCCTTTCCAAAGTGTTTTTGTTTGTTTTATTATTTTTATTTTTAAACTAGAAGTGGAATGAGTCAAACTTTTCTAGGGTTTTTATGCTATTTTAGAAATACTGTGACTGGAAATAGTTGATTATTATGGGAATGCTATCCTACTGAATGCAATCAATGTGCTAAAGATCAAATACTCTAAGAAATCTTTGATAGGCATTCATTGATGTCAACATGGTGGGTGGGAAAAGCATTTGTCATTGTTCTTTTTTATGGATTTATTATTGTCAAGGTACACTTCTTCAGCTTGTGGCTTTACAGATTTATATTCATAGAGCAAATATTAATATGATTCTTGAAAGTCTGTGAGACATGAGAAGCAGGGATAAAATAAAAGAAACATGGGGAAAGGGAAAGATTTTTTTTAAGGATAGTCTTAAAAGCTTTTTGGAGTTTGTCAATTTATTTCTTCAAGAGATGTTGGCAACTGAACTATTAATAATGTGTAAATTAAAGGTAAGTGGCTTATTCACTGTCTATTAGTGAGACAAAATACACTATCAACAGCCACATCTTAAAACAAAAGAGGTTTATTTTGACTCACTAATATAAACAAAAACAATATGATGGAAAAACATGACAGAAGACATTTGATCAGGAAAGTGTAGTCAGGAAGTACAGAGAAAAGTTGAGCCTGGGAAAAAATATATACCCTTTCAGAACACAACCTCAGTGACCAAACTCCAAACAGGTGCCAATTCCTAAATGCACATTCAGCCATTAAATCATTGATGACTGAATTCACTGATGAGTATATATCTTCTATGATCTAATTCCCCTTTCAATACATGAGACTTTTGGAGGGACATTTTAGATTAAAATTGTAGAAATAAATATATCTAGTTATACTTCATTCATTTAACCTCAAATAAAATATAAGATGAAATAGGACCCTTATAAATATATAAATATTTATTATATATATTATATATAATAATATATATATGATAAATATATATATTTAAATGCATAAATGCACTTAAATATATAATATATTACAGTTATGTATTTGGTGAAAGATGATTACATGATGGTGTCTTGTGACACATTAATGTGAAAGAAGGGGCAGATAAATTGCGCATAGATTATTTGTAATGGTTGTACTTAAAATAATTGCTTTGTGGAAGTTTTTCATGTTAAATTTTGTTCACATCTGAGAAATAATCATAAAGAAGTTATATAGTTTATGACCTATCTATATTTTTATTCTTAAACTTTATATATAATACATGCATAATACCTAGAACTTTGTAATTTTTAAACTGTACTATTTTAAATATGTAATTTTCTCAACACAGATCATTTTAAACACAGGAAGAGATTAAACTATTCATATTTGTTCTCTTCTAAAGCTAACACAATTGCTGCATGTAAACATTTTAGCAGTGACTTACTGCTGATAAGAAGCACTTTGCCTGACAAATTAGTTTTATGCTTAATAGTTAAACAAGGCCTAAGTTTTCATTGAGAAAATTTGTAATCTTCATAAATGAGATATACGGTTAAAGTGTAAAATTTTTCCAAGTATATGCCAGAAGACAGTAAAAATAAAATTGCCTACATATTGTTCTAAAAAATAACAAGGGATCAAGGGAATAGACAAGGGCTGAGGAAGAGTAAAAGTAAAGGAAAAAAGAAACTGGGATGTGTTATATACATGTACCAACACTACACAATGAATATAAAGAGCACATACAGCAAACATATACAGAATAAGGAAGGGGTCAAGAGATTGGTGGAGAGGTGGTGGAAGAAAGGGAAAGGAGATAAAACAAGGAACTAGGATATATTATATGTGCATAACATCTTCCCACAAGGAATGTAAAAATTATGTACTACATATGTAGAAATAAACTAAAATAATAAAAATATGTTGATACCATAAAAGTTGCCTATATTTAGTGCTTTCTTTGTATAATATATAGCAAGCATCAACAAAAGTTGTTAGTGTATAAATATAACACTTCAAATAACAAATAGATAAAAACTAGTTTTTATTCACTGAAAATTGAAATAATTTAAAGTTCATGATTGCTGCACTGATGGACTTTTAAAAACTCATAAATGAAAGAATATTAGTTAACTGATAATTTTGCACTCATGTCACTGTGCAAGTAGTAAGAAAAATTAATTTTAGTGATATTTTTTGACTAGATAACTCACAAAGACAAAGTTTCTTGTAGGTGGCATACATGTGGATACATCCTTTGAAACAACCAAGATATATTAAGAGCAGAGATTTCACCTTAGGAAAAAGTATTTTTAAAATATCACAGATCTGTCAAATCCCAACTAAGTGAACTATCTTTCTGATAACCTATGATGGAAAACATTGTGTCATATAAATGTTAGAGATGGTCCTGCTGTGTTTCATTCCAGTGTTACATTCATATTGTCTATTATGCCAGCCTAAATGATTTCATTAATGATTTTCCATCTGGCTTCTTCACTAGATGGGCACAAGCACTCACAGTAAAATTAAAATATCAACTGATTACATTAGGAAAACCAGGAAAGTATTAAAAAAGTGACCTTTGTAAATATGAAATATCGAGCATTATGAGTGTAATAAGGATAGGTAATATTTGCAAGCTAACATATTTCTTTTCAGCCACTCACAATTGTGGCCTACTTATTAAAAGAGGAGAATTTCTGTTGGTTGAGCTGCACAAATTCATTTCTAAACAATGCTTACAGTGATTTAGTGAAGAGTAGTAGTCTTGTTAGACATGAGATCAAGAAATCATGAGACTTCTTTTTAAGTAAAAGCATCAGAAAGGGAAAGTACTGAAATCTAAAAGTCAAGGAAATAATGATAAGCATGGTGTTCTGTTATTTTTCTTTTCCAATTATTTACTCTTCTTTATTTTTTCTTTCTTTTCTTTTTCTTCATTTCTTTCTTTCATTTATTCTTTCTTTGTATCTTTCTCTCCATAAAGAAGTAATATATCAGGCAGAAAGAGATTTAGGATTTTATAAACATTCATGAAGTAAATTATAAGTATACTTTACAAATATTAACATGTCTAATCCTCAAATGAACACTAAAGGTGAGCATTTTCCTCATTTTATAAAGAAATAGGGCAACCAGGAGATTAGGAAAATCACTGATGGCAGTGCTAGGACAAATCTTGTCAGACTCCACAGAATATGTTGTTAACCACTAAGGTGTATTGATTCTTTGTACATTCATCCCATCCTTCCCTTCTTTTATTGTACAACATATTGTATCAGGACAAAATATGCAAATTAGTAGTTATCTGAGACTTCTAATGGATAGCAAGAGAGTCAAGTGTGACCAATGAAATCATTGACACTGTAAAGCAGAAGTTTGATTCACTTTGGGGAAATCTAAACTGTTAACAAAGTAGTTGTTCAGTGTACAGTCTGAACAAGATTGAGTGTTAAAAATCTCATGGAGACCCAGTTTAAATGTCCCCAGACATTGTGAGCTTTATCTCTAGGAGCTATACTAAGTTATCAAAGTAAATATTGGAGAAATATTATTTCTTGCTGCAAGGAGGGTGGAAGGAATATACTATTTTTAAATGTGCTCAAATCATGTTTTTACAGTTAGCAAAGCCTGCCTTCAAGAGTGCTATTTTACCAGAGCCTAACAAAATTAGGTTTTACCAGAACATAGATAATGTGAGAGAAGAAAAATATTCAACTCATGCTTACTCCAGCCATTGACTTTGGAAAGTAAAATGCCTAATGTTAGCTGCCTGTAGACTTTGTGCCTTGCCTAAAGGTAAGAGTAGAAGACTGAAAAGCTTCCATGAAGGTCTCAGTCTAACGTCATCGGATTGTAAAAATTGAATCTCAATTACAGGATTATAGAATAATTTCTCTTCTCTACACTTTTACCACCACATCAATAGGCCTTATGTACAATAACAGAGTGATATACCAGGAAAAAAACCTTCATTTCTCAGATATCACTTAATAAGAAGTCCAAAAAAACTCAAACATATTAGGAGAAACAAAAAGGAGACTAAAAGAAATTTTACTAACAATATTACAGAAAGAGCTATAGGCAGCAACACTCATAAGAATCTCAGAAGACAGTCACCAAGATCAGCATGTATTTGGAACTGAAAGATCAAACAAGAGCTCAGATACATGAAGAGAACTTGAATGCTTGTCAGATGAATTCTATAATCAAGGATGTTTAGAAATAAAAGCAAGGATGCCTCTTCACCCAGAAACTAATTAGAGCCCAAGTCTAGCAAACATGACTAAAAGTGGGAAAAGTCCTAAATCCCTAAAGGAAGAAGGTCAGCTGGATGCTGGCAGGCAATTGGTATGCCATTAAACAGTCACCATCCAGTATCCATCTGTCCTAATTCTTTTATCTCAAGGTGGTGGAACCCAGCAAGTGAAATAGTCACAAGATAAAGCATCTTCAGATCAGGGTACTAGGAAACTACAAGTCAAAGAATCAATTAAAGGGTAATGATTGCATTGTGACCTTGGAGTCATAGGTGCAGTGATGAGAAAGAGCATGGTTTAGATCAAAAATAGCCCCCCAAAGTCTCAGGTGTTTGAAATGTGATTGTATCATGGAGGCTCTACATTCATTAGAGAATTCATTCATCAATGAGTTAGGTAGGTCAATCTGCTGTTGGGAGCTGGCACCTTGTTGGTAGCTGGTCACTGGGTTCCTGACCTGGAAAAGTGTATTCTTTTCCCTAGCTCCTCTCTTCTCATTCTCTTTCCTGAATGCTATGTGATAAGTTGCTGACACCCACTCAGACCTTTCTATCATGCCATTTCTGTTTTGGAGACAGCTGACTTCATAATCTGAAAGCTGTGGCAGTCTGTTTTTTGTGTTAACAACATGAAAATGACTAATACAGGACTGGGCATGGAAGCAGGCACTGATGAATCTATGTGGCAGTGAGTCAAAGGGTGTTTAAGGGCTTTGACTAGTGTGACCCAGAGATAAAGTAAAGATACAGGAACAATGCCACAGTAGGTACTCTCTCAATGTCCCCTCAAATGTTGTCAAGTTTTGTACTTCTGTGGGACCTACTGTACATTTATTGGACATAAAAGAACAAAGAGAAACCACTACATTCATACTAGATGACTTCAATAGACCCTGTCACAAAAGACATATTAAGAATAACAACAACAAAAAAAGAAAATTTGAAAAAAAAGGCAAAACAACGTTCATTGAAAGGATTTAGTAGATATCTCCAGATTTTTCATATAACAACAACAGAGTACACTTTTTTCTCAGCAGCACACAGAATGTTCTCCAAAATAGACAATTTCTTAGGTCATAAAACATATCTAAATTAATGCAAAAGAATTTAAATAATCTAGTTCATCTTATTAAATCATACCAGAATAAAACTGGAAATCAATAGTAAAAGAAACAACAGAAACTATGCAAACACATAAATATTAAAATAAATACACTTAAATAATTAATGGGTCTAAAAGGAAAGTAAGGAAGAAATTAAAACATTCTGGGAATTAATTATCAGGACAACATACCAAACTCTACAGGACACAGTGAAAGGAGTTCTAAGAGAGACATTTATAGATGTGAAGGCCTACATTAGAAAAATTATCTATTCCTAAGTAAGTAATGAAGTGATGCACCAAAAGTCCTACATAACCAAGATCAATCCAAATCCAATGACATATATAAATACAATGAGAAATCCAAAAAGCAAAATCACAACATCCACAGTGAAATAAAGTATATACAATAAATTGTAGAAACAAAGAAATGGATGCCTTTCTATACATACATGAATTACAAAAATTGAAACAAGAAGTTACAAAAGCACTGAATGATCCATAAGGGATAATGAAATTGAGGCAGTAATAATACCCTAAAAATAAAGGCCCAGACCCTAGAAAATTCATCATCGCATTTTCCCAGAAATTTTGGGAAGAACTAATGCCAACAATACTCAGTTGTTGCCATGAAATAGAAAGGGAAAAGACACTGCCAAGTACATCACCTTAATTAGCATTATTCTGAAAGCAAAACCAGAGAAGTATCAATGAAACAAGAAAACTACAGGTCAATTTCCTTAATGAACCTAAATACAAAAATACTCAACAAGATAGCTGTAAACAGAATGGAACAAATCATTAAAGAGTTCACACATCATAACCAAGTTGGTTTCATCCCAATAGGATGGTTCAACTTACATAAGTCAATAAATGAAGTTCAACACATAAACAGAAATAAGTATAAAAGTCACATCATCCTCTCCATGCATGAGAAATCTTTCACAGAATCCCACATTTATTTGTGGTAAAAATACTGACAAAAATATTTACAGAATGACCTTATGCCAAACAGACAAAAGTCATGTTTAGAAAGTGTACAGCCAACATCATACTAACTGAGGAAAAAATGGAAAGCATTCTCTCCAAAATCAGGGTCAAGAAAAGTGTATCCACTTTCACGACTCCCGTTCACTATAAGACAGTACTGAAAATTTTAGCCTGAGCAATCAGACAAGAGAAAGAGGTATGAACAAGAACAGAGAAAATCAACCTACCCCTATTTGCAGGTGATATCTTTCTTTACATAGAATGTCACCCCCCCAAAAAAAAACTCCACCAGAATACTCTCATAGTTAAAAAGAAATTCTACAGAAGCATTACACAAAATCAATACACAAACATCAATAGTGTTTCTGTACACTAACAGTGAATCCGCTGAGAAAGAAATTAGGAAAACAGTCATAGTGTGGGGGAGACTAAGAATTAACTGAATGAAGGAAATGAAACACTGCTACTATGAAAACTACAGTATTTTCTTTTTTTTAATTTTTATTTTAAAGAGAATAAAACAAAAAAAGCACAACAAAACAAAGCAGAATAAAGCAGAGCACAGTAAAACAGTAAAAATAACACAGGATTTCAGAAAAAGACAGCAGGAAATCAACAGTGGCTACCATCTCTTGTTTGCTTCAAAATAGTTGTCCATACCTTCACACACAATAAGCTAATACACATCAAAATAGTACAAATACAATCAAAACACAAGAATGAGAGCTTTAAGGGCTTTCAAGACTGGGAAATCAGTAATGGCTACCATAATGTCTCTTGTTTTCTTCAAAATAGCTGTCCATATATTCATACATATTGGAATCAAATAATTGAAAACAGACTAAAACCAATCAAAACCAAAAATAAAAGAATTATTAGCATTTGAATCAGGATAATAGAAAATCATCAATGGCTACCATGGTGTCTCATTTTCTTCAGTGTAGTTGTTCATACTATCACGATACTAAAATCAATTCTTGTAAACTCTTTAGGTGAAATTCTAGGCATACATAAATCCATACATGTACATATATCACTTCAGTATTAGAAGGAAAAACAAAACAACAGATTAACTAACTAAAAGCCCAAAATAATAATATTGTAGGCTTTCAAAACAAGGGGGTAGGATCATAATTTTTGATATTTTGCATAGTTATCTTCAAAAGTCTTACAGGAATTACCAGATATAGTCATGCAAAATTGCTCTAATATTACAGAACTTTGAATAAAGATATTGAAGAGGACATTAGAACAGGAAGGTATCCTCTGTTACTGGATAGGCAGAAATGCTGTAGTCAAAATGGTCAATTGCCAAAGATGATGTATAGATTTAATGCAGCTCCACTCAAAATGCCAACAGTATTCTTCACAGAACCTGAAAAAAACATACTAAAGTTCATAAGAAACCAGAAGAAATGCAGAATAGCCAAAACAATGCTGTGAAAAAAGAGCAAACCAGGAGATAGTACAATTCCAGATTTCAAATTTTATCACAAAGCTGAAATATTACAAACAGCATGATATTGGAACAAAAACATAAATGTTGACCAGTGAGTTAGAATTGAGGATGCAGAAACAATTCCTTGCAACTTTATACCCATCAACAGGTGAATGGATAAAGAAAATGTGGCAGATATACCAAGTGGACTAATATTCAGCCATAAAGAAAGCAAAGCATGAGTTATTTGTTGTAGGAAGGTGGATAGATCTGAAGACTATCTTACTGAGTGAAATTAATCAGATACAATGGATTAAGTATTACATGGTTTCTCTTAAAAGAGGCCAAAATGTATGTAAATAACAACATAAAATGTAGTAAAAAAAACAAGGAGAAAGATTTTACGGAGATTGAAAGGGGTTCTGGAGAAACTGGGAGGGCAAGTTAGAGGTCAATAGTGAGCAAAAATGACCAAAATGCAATACAGGTATTTACCAATTTCCCAAAAATAATACAGTTGTCATGTATAACAAAATTATGAAGAAATATTTCAAAATTCAAAAAGATAAAGATACACTATACAATGAAACCAAACTACTAGCCAGATAAATATAACATGTTGTATTACTACTATCTCAGTCCCTTTCTTACCCAGTAACAATGTCTAATATTTAATGAAAAATTACAATGCACAACAAAAGACAGAAAATATAGTTTGAAGAGATGAAATGATCATCACAAACACAACCACATATGGAACAGATGTTGTAATTTTTAGGCTAGAAATTTGAAAGAATTATGATTACCATGCTAAGGGCTATAGTAACAAAAAATGAACAACCTAGCAGCAAGAAAAAGAAACTCTAAGTATCAAAACAAAATGCTAAAAATTAAAAACACTTTAATAGAAAGGACAAATGTCTTTAATGGGCTTGCTTATAAACTGAAAGTTGTCAAAAGAAATTTTATGAGTCTGAAAATAAGTGACTAAAATTTACCAAAACTAAAATGTCTAAAAAGAAAATAGTGAAAAAATACCAAAATACATTCAACAGTAAAATTTATTTATAACATTAAAATGTAAGTTTATAGTCTGTATCCTTTAGTATGGCAGTTTTACTTCTATGTTTCTTTGCTTGTGCTCTTAAAATTTTTTCAGTAGCTAGAGGATCTTCTAATTTAGTCTTTCAGTTTTGTCCAAGAGAAATAGTTCTTGGGATTTTGCTCTGACTGCTGCCTTGAAGTGTTGCTCCTGTGCCATGCCACCCTGCCTTGGAGCCAGCTGATTATGGACTGAAACCTCCACAAACAAAGTAAGAAAGAGGAAGACAAGATGACGGACTGGTAGGTAGCAAGAGAGAGACCCTCTCTGAGATAGACAACTCCAATGCCGGAATAAAACACCCTGGAGAGACCCAAACAGATAGAGATGGACTCTCACAGCCCAGGAAAAAAACTAAAGTGCAAAAAACTGCTCAAATATGAGGTCCTGGGACTACCATTAGAGAAGCTAAGATCAGCGAGCATGGCGCCCTCCTCAAGCTGCCTGAATTCCTGCCCTACCTGAACAAGCGATCCACACTGAAGCAACTGGCTTGAGCCGCTGGAGTACAGAGCTCAACAGCCCTGTGTACAGCTCGCCCGGACTGGCCCTGCGCTCCACCCACCCAGAGGCACCATGAATTCCCACCACAGCCGAGCTGAAGTCAGAGTTCGGGGAGCCCTGCA
>PVJX010044403.1:0-13221 GCA_004027295.1 Dolichotis patagonum
TGTTTGGTTGGTAGAGCCAGAAGAGACAACAACATTCATAGGACAGCACTAAAAGTGTTTATTATGCTTGTATCAACTGTCGCCCTAAAAACTTATACATCCATAGGTAGGACTTTTCAGAAGCAGCTGAATCTAGAGTGTATGATACTAAGACTAAAGTGTATGACAACTGAATGAGTTTAGCATAGTACTGGGTGTGCAAATTGGAAGCCCTACCCCAGGTGTGGGTGGCACCAATCAATAAGCTTGTAGCCTGGACGGAATACAGACAGACAGAAAGACAGGAGGCTTACTGCTGCTGCTGCTACTTGCCACTTCTTTGTTTTCGGCCTGGCACACCATGAACTATTTCTCCTCTATGATGCCCCTCTGTTGTGCTGTCCTGCCTTGGAGCCAGAAGATTATAGGATGAAACCTATAAACTCTGAGCTGAAATAAACTTTAATTTGTGGCTGTTGGGCATTTTGTCTCAGCAACAAGAAAAATATGTAAGACCTTGCTTATTTTATAATCCTCCATGTATGACATTTTTCTACATAATCAAAAATACCAAACTCTTTCTTGGACCTTTCACTTCTACCTCCAAAATATTATTGAGCTATTGCTTATTACAGCATTAGAGAATTTATTAGGATGTGGAAGTTGATGGAACTTCATGGTGACCAAGAGAAAATCAGACCAAATAGTCTATGCTACTAGGTACATAAACTACTCTACTCTGAACATTGCATGGTTTATAAAATGGAAGAGTTGATGATAAAAACTTAATAATGAGTTAATAAAATCTGTATTAATAAGTCATAATTACAGGTAAAGATTTCATAGCATAATCTGCATGTGATTTTTTTTGGACATAACTAAAAATCTTAAAAAATCAATCCTCAAAGTGAGATATTTGTTGCCAATGTCCTCAATAGTTAATGGACTTTTAATATTTAAAAATAATGTTCTAACTATGCATAGTTTATTTATAAAATTCCACCTAGCTATTAAGTAGCCAATAATAAAAATCAACACAGCATCAACAACAAAAACAACAGAATAAAACACAACAAAACTCCTTAGATCCAAACTGTATTTACAGCTTTGTATGATTATAGTCTAAGATTATTGTCATAATTAAATTCCAATATTAGCATCTTTTCCTTGATTATTTATCACTTCATGAAGCCATTCTTCATCTTTTTTTAAATGTTCACTAAACACTATCTTACTTAACTGAAGCTTCGTATTTCTTAGCTTATCAGAAGAACTGAGCAAGGTTACATATTTACTCACCTTTAAAATGTTTCTACCTCTTGTTCCACCTTCCCAAATAACTTGAAGTCATTGTTTGAAGCTCACTATTAAGTGCCCAGATCTCTTTAAATAGCAAGTGGAATTTAATAACCCATAAGAAGATGCCATTGCTCAATACTCTGTGCTACACGATGTGGTTAAACAATCTTCTTGGCCCTCAATTCCTCTACTTAACAAGAGACAGTGCTGAAAGCTAAAGCTTCTTTATGCATTTGATGTCAACACTGCAGCAGAAGCAGCGAACAGCAGCAAGAATTGCAGGTGTGGACTCTAAATCAATGTGTCCTTACTTCCTCAGGACAACCTCCACTGAACATTCCTACTCACACACATCTGGCTTGTATTAATTGGTTGCTGAAAAACACATATGAAATTATTGCATATATAATTACATATTTACCAAAATATTACAGGGCTTGTTAAAAAGCTTTCCCTTTGGCCATGTTTGTTATCAGAGAAAGCGTGAAGAGTAGAGTCCCACGCAGGGCTTCTGGTGACTCTCAGTGCTTGATGATAATGTTCTCTGGGAGGATTGTGAACTAAAGTTCTCAACTGGACGGCAGGAGAAACATTAAAGACAATTTTCTCTTCATGCCTAGAGTATTTCACTAGCCTTGTAGACCATCCTTCAGTCCGCGGCGTTGCCCTCCTCCATCTGTTCACTGTTCAGTAGAGCGCGCTTGCCAAGTCCTAAGTGAGATCCTGGCACACCTTCGCTCAGCACCCGCCTTACCATCTCCTGCAGAGTTTAACTCAAAGTCCTTCTGGGAGTAGGGGGTGTCTGTGAGGCTGAGTTCCAAACTCCATTATCAATCTAAGGTAATTTTCTCTTGTACTTCCTCTTCCTTACAGCACAGTTGCTGCCCCTGGGCTTTTGCACTGATTTGTGTTGTTTCCTTCTCTTGTCCCAAAGACTTGCTTCCATCATATCTTTGTTCAAATATCACCTGGTCAGTGAAGCCATGGCTCGGCCTCCTTTTAGCCTGCTCCCACCTCTGTCTCTTCCCTTCCTCATTGTTACTTTCTAATATTGCATTTATTTGCTTATTCACTTTATTATTGTTTTCTCTTATTTAAAGCCCTATGGATAGGGTCTTTTATGTTTTGTTCATTATTTTGAACAGTGACTAGGATATATTTGGTGTTTAGGAAACTTACATCCTGAAAATGATCCCTGGATATATGATTAAGACACTTCTGAGTGTGAAGTGTCTAATTTACCTGGCTATTTCATAAAGTGGTAAAAATCCAAATCATTTGTTTAATCAATGAACCAGTGATTGCTATAGGAAAAAAAAGCTCTGTTTCACAGGTAAAGAATGATACTCCTTTACACAAACATTATACAAGGAAATCTGGGTAACAGTGTGACTCACAATATGAGCATAAATAGGAAAAATTCTTATAATACATGCCTACCAATAAGTGTTATCAGTAAAAATGACTTTACATATTTACTTGGCTACTGTAGTGCATTTGTCCAGAAAGTTATGATAGTTTTAAGAAAACTAAGATATAAAATATATTTAAAGTCAAGTAGGCCCACAAATGTTTATGTTTTGTTAAATATGTTGGCAGTAATCATCTTGCCAAAACTAAGACATTTTGTTTTAGCAATATTATAAGTAAACATTTTTTCTTTTTAAAAAATAGGTATTTTATTGTTTAAAAAGTTCCCAAAGAAATATAGCTATGAAAAATTAGGTAGGATGGGAAATTTTTTTAAATGAATATGTAACCCTAACACTCTTGTCATAGTAATCAAGTAATCTTGATTTTAAGATAAAAGCACTTCACCTACAAGAAACTCATAAACCTAATTTAAAATGACAAGTTAGTCACTGAAGCAAACAAGAGCTCAGAATCTGTCACAACTACCTACCACAAACTGATAATGAAATAATTTATGGTTTAAAATGATCTCCTTTCAATTACATTTTTTAAAACTCCCAGAGGCTGCAGAGTCCTCACTTGTACTTTCCTGCCATGGTCGGTTGATTTATTCTTTGAAGTTGGCTAAATTTTTATGTATGTAAGGCTATATGCATACAAACTTTTATTTAGAAACTCATTAGTGCTTTAGCTAATGAATTGTCAGTCACTCATGCTTGGAGATTCAAAAACCTTGAAAATAAAGGCATTTGTAGGAAGAATGTAAGATTGGTCTATCCATATTATATCCTACAGAGAATTAATTTAGTAACTAGTCAGATATAAAATCTATCATGAACCAGTAAAATGGACAGCAATTGAAAGGTTCTCTTAAAAAAAATCTCTCTCTGTGTATCCTCATGTAAATCTGAAGAAATTCTGTTAAGCTTACAAAATATCTTTGGAAGTCAGAAAAATCTGAGCATATGCTTTTCCAACACCTCTTTGTCTATTCATTCTTAACAGTGTTGTGTTTTTATTTTAGCCATATTTTCTGTTCTATATTCCTTTGTATCGGACAAGAAGCTCTAAGTGTTTTCTTTTTCTTTACTCTCTTGATTATTCTCATCCCATTTTCTCCCTCCAAATCACTGCAGATGCAAGTGGCCTGGCCAAGACTCGGTACAGTCTCAAATTCTGCTAGTTTTCATTCAGATAAGGCTGTTTAGGGTTACTAAACAAACTCATAGTTATAGAAAACATTGAGAAGAGGTGAATGGTAGAGATTAGACTACGTTTCTTCTTAAGAAGAGTCCCTAAACTCTTGCCCCCGTCATACCTTTGTTAAGGGGTAGCACTGGCTTTGGGAGAGTTAAGGAAGCTACAGAGCTACTGAGACATCAGGCAGTTTTGGATGACTATATTTTGCTGAATGATGAAGTAGCAACTGCTGGAAATAATAATAGGTCTTAAAATAGCAAAAATTCCTGAATGACTGTATCAGGGAGTGACCAATTTCTATCATGTGTTGATGTCAATTTAGAACATGGATATTCCCTAGAGAAAAATGAAATGAGATTCCAGGCCTACTTTTTTTTTCCCTCAAGTGATTTAAACTACATACAAAAATCCTTTCAGGCTCAGCTATATTGGTCATGTCAAAAGGTCAAATGACAGGAAATGCATTGTGTACATTGAGGTTGTTCTCCACATTTAACGTGGGAATATGAAAATCCTCAATATAGTCAGAATTCCTGAATAGATTTGAAATCCCAAAATTCTACAACACCCAAGTAAAGAACAATTTCATACAAAATTACACAAATCTCTTAAAATGAAAGTGCATGCAACTAGTGACAAGTGATTATAAAATAAAATAAAATAAAATAAAATAAAATAAAATAAAATAGAAATGGTATTGTATTAGAGAACTAGAATCAGGAATATCTGAATATTGCCCTGTCATTAGCCACTATTTCTCAGTTTCTAACTTCACTTTGGGTTTCTTGATAAAATGTGCATATGCAGCAGATGCCTCTAATCAAATATATGTTTTTTATCTAAAGGTGCAATAGGAAAAGGTCTTGAGAACTTAGATTAGACCAGAGGAAGGCTCCTTTCCCCAAAGCTATAGTTAAATTTAAACAGCCTAAGTAGAAGGATAGCCCAATTTTTCCCATAAACTTGAGATTACAAATTGATGGTCATTAGCTGGAACAGGTTTATTATTTATGCATGTATTGGCCCTCAGTTTAACTTTTGAGAATACATTGAATTGTTTGTGAATATTTAAAATGAGAAGTCTCCTTATTTAAAAATTTTTTAAAAATCTAACCAGAAAACAAAAAAATCAAACGAAACAAAAAGATTTGCACTGTAATAATCGCGTTCCTATCTGTGTACACTTACTCAGAACGGAGATATAGCTGTTGTACCCTCAGGGCAAACAGTTCCTATATGTAACCCTCACTGCTATTCATACACCAGCTCCACTTCATGCATTTCCACCACCTTCCTGACTTGTGAGTTGATATATCTGACCTACACCTTTCACCTGAGTAAATATTTGAAAACATCAACAGCCATAGATAATGAGCTTAGAGAAAATTATTTTAAACCAGAGAAAAGAAAGTAAGCTTCTCAATAAAATGATGTAATTGCCCTATCCCAGGCTTCCCAAGATTTCTTTCAACCCAAATATATGTTTTAAGAAAAGAAGCTATGATAAGAAATCTCCAAAACAACTAAACCCTGAGTGTGGATGAGAGAAAGACAATGGATGCAACGTGATGAAAGAATGAAGGAGGAGATACAGGGAGGTAACAGATCCGTCAGGGTGACAGCACCATACACCTCTTTGATCATTCAGATTAATGCTTTTCCTTCTGAGTTAAGTGCAGGATAGGAAAAGAGCATGAAGCTTCACAGAGAGTCCTCAATCACATTCCCATACTGATTGGAGTATTTCTGAGTAGCCAGTGTAGCTTAATCCCCATTATGTTAAGCAAAGGTAGCTTCCAAGTTCCTGTTCCTTTTTTTGTACTTATAATTTTGCATTCTTTTTCTTAAAAAGGCTTCCCAATATTATACATGTTTAAATTCTCAAAAAACATGAATCTCTCACTGCCTACACACTACATTTTGAATGTTTTGACTAAATTTATTAGTCAAAAAAATGAAAAAATATGAATACTATGTCATGTGTGTCTGTCTGTTTGTGTGTATCTGTATCCAAGGCAAGATATTCCAGACAAGTAAATAATCCAGGAATTCCTAAAACCTTATATTGTAGAAGGAACATGATTCAGAAATGGCTTACTTTGTGGAATACCTCCTGATTCATTATACCAAAAAATAAGCTAATGTCCAAAATCTATATCATAATTAACATGTCAATAAAAAGTATTTGATGGACAAAATCAGAAGCACTGGTACATATGTATAATTTCATAACTTAATACTTTGTCATTTAACATGTGTGAGGCATAACATATTGAAGGTTTCCCCTGACCACTGACACATGGAAATGTTTAAAATGGGATTTTAGCATAACAACGTCTGAGAAGATTTTCCACAAAAATATTGATAATGAACGATATATTAGGAGTATTAATCAAAGTCATAGATATAGTGAATTCATTAATATAATCACTTTTTTCTTATTTAGAATCATTGTATATGGGTATAAATAATAAGATATTGAAAAGCTTTGTTTTATATAATGTCTAAACATCTTTCCACTCTTTTAACATTAGAACTAATGCTTGACATAGATCCAATGTGTAAGTGACTGACTTCTAAATTATACCCAAATACACAAAGAGAAGTGTGCCCAAAGAGTTTTTGGTATATTCAACTTCTCAGTGGCTCAGTCCTTTTTTTTTCCTAGAAACTGTTATTTTATATTGAAATGGAGGAATTCACTTTATTTCAACATGGAAATTTAACATCAGCCATAGAGCAACAGGTAGGCATATAAAGAAGATTCCATCTGTTGTTATGAAATTAAATAATAATATACTGGAAATGGACAATATGTTTCCTTTACACCCCTGTTAAGAGTTTTTCAGGTGCTCACATGGATTCAAATCAAGGGCATTCTGAAACTATCAATAATTAAGACCTTTCAACTGATTCCAAAGGAATCAATCTTGAATAAAATATCCCATCATAGACAATTTATAAGATTTCTTTCGTAAAACATATTAGTATCTTTTTCTCTCTCAAGTCATGTTTTGACAAGTGTGCTGATAAATATATTCAGGCCATTTCATGACTTGTATGTAGATGTGCCTCCCACAGGCTCATGTGCTCATCAGTAGAACTTTTTGGAGCTGGCTGGATCCAGAATGCATGAATATGAATTAAGGGAGTGTGATATAGTTATTATTACACTGATTGGTTTTAGTATAGTTCTGGGTATGGGGAATAGTGGAAGTAACACCATCCAATAGGCTTGTGGCTTGTATAGATTAAAAGGGAAAGGGAGGGTCGATGCTGCTGCTGCATTTTCTCTTGCCTAACCTGCCATGGACTATTTTACCTCTGCCATGCCACTTTACCATGCCTCACTGCCTTGTAGCCAGCCAACTATGAACTGAAATCTCTATAAACTGTGAGCTAAAATAAACTTTTCCTCCTTTAACATGTGGGTGTTTGTTTAAATACAAAAGCGGCATGCCTTACTAAACATAAGTTGAATATGTGTTAACTGATAAATCAAACATCATTTTTTTATTAGTAAAATTAGACCTACAAAGCCTACTAAGTTTAATGATACAAGCCTTTCATTCTATATGCACTTCACCAAACACAAAATTGTAATAGGCAACAAATAAATATTTTTGTATCTACAAGATAATTTATTTCTGCATAGACTAAAATGTTTAATGTGGCTATTGGCCCCTGTAGCCTTTCTAACCAGAATTATTTGTACAACAAAAAAAAAAATTGGGGATATTTGTCTTAGTTACTTTCTTGTTTCTAAGACATAATGCCTGACACAACTTAAAAGAGAAAGGTTTATTTTGGCCCACATTTTGCAGTAGTTTCAATTAATAATCTGCAAGCTCCAAGCCTGAGCAACATGGCAGAGATACATAGCATAGGAGGCTTATTTATGAGATGGAAGTTAGGAAATAGAAATCAAAGGAGGAGAGGCAGAGATACATCCTTGCAGGCTATTCTTTTGGTGACCCAAGTCCTCTGACCAGGCTTCACCTCCTTGCCTCATATATAGCTAAATACTCATCAATGAATTTATCCACTGATGATAATCACACCCCCATAATCCAATCACTTCTCCAAATCCTCACAAATGAGCACATGAGGCTTTGGTGGGATATAAATCATAACATTCCTTCCTTTTCCCCTTAAAGACTTATGTACATCTCTGTGAAAAATGAATTTAGTCCATCTTTAAAAGTTGCCAAAGTCTTAAAAGTTTCAAGATTACAGAAATGTTGAAGTACAAATTTTCCTCTGACTTTTCAGGCAAACTCTCAGCTGCAAGTCTCTGTAAAACTGAAAACAAATTAAACATTTCAAAATACAATGGAGCAGTATAAGCATTCCAAAGTGAGAAAATAGGTGCATAGAAAGGAGTAGAACCAAAGCAAGATTGAAATCCAACAAGGAAAACAGTAAATTCAATACTTCCAGGTCTAGCACTTAGGACAATCAGTTGTGAGATGTGAATTTCAAATGCCTTGGGTGGCCCTGCCCTTGTGGCATTGCAGAGTTATGACTCTCATTAATTCTTTCTTGAAAAGATTTTTTTCAATCATTCAAATTTCATCAGATGTTCTACATTCCTAACTTCTCCAAAATCCCAGTCTCCACTATACCTTTGGCTTCACTCACACAGCTTTAAACTGTGCCTTCTCAGGGGCACACTGCCTAGGCTTTCTGGCCTTCTAAAGTCTGGGGGGAAGCCTTTATGACCTCACAACTTTGCATCAGTACATACTTAAAACCAGCACCAAATGGATGATGCCAAGGTCTGTATCAACTGGAGTAATAGCTGTGCTTCCTTATACTTTGGCTATAAAGGTCTCTGAGAATCTAAATGGTGGAAAGGAACCAAATCCTGAAGAAAAAAATCCCTCCACAGTTGCCATTCTGGAGTGTCGTTCCTTAGGGATCTCTTCTTAAAGCAAAGTCTTTCTTTCATTTTTCTTTCATTTTTGAGCTTAGGAAGGGAAGGACCTTTGTGGTTCCTCACATTCCCCCCCAAAATTTTTCTTATTGTCTTGTTCTAAAGCACTTGACTTCTTTTAATTGCTAATTGTTTTGGCTACCAACTGTCCTTTGCTCCATTTTATAGACCCCCAACTTATCCAGAAGTTTCTTCATGGGTCAAACTCAAATCTTTTAAAATAGTTAGGTGATGCCATTTGCTTTTGATTCTCACCCTAGATTTGGCTAGTCATGCCCAATAGTACCCATGCTATAGCATTAATATCAAACTGTCTTGCCCTTTCTTCTGCCAGATATTTTAGTCCATCACCTTTAATCTCTGTCTCGTGCAAAGTTTCAGGACACGAGCAAAATGCAGACAAATTTGACCTAAAGTGCAACTGCCAATGGAGTCTTTCTTTCTAGCTGAACCTTGTCTTATCTGGCTGTATTACTGTCAACAGTCTGGTATTCTGAGCTCTGACTAGAATTTCTCATCAAATTTATGTCACTGTATTCTAGGGCTGCTGCTCCAGTAATGTCTTCACATTTTTCCAAACTCCTGCTACTATCTTGTTTCAAGGGGTACGAAACTATATGATCAGATAGAATCACAACAACCTCACTTCTCTAATACCAACATTGCAGAAAATTTGAAGTACAAATTTTTCTATGAGTTTTCAGGCAAACTCTTAGCTGTGAGTCTCATAAAACTGAAAACAAAGTTAAACATTCTAAAATATAAGAGTAATATAAACCCTCTAAAGTGAGAAAATAAAAGCATAGAAAGGAATAGAACCAAAGCAAGACTGATATCCAACAGGGAAAACATTGAATTCCATAATTCCATGTCTAGCACAATACCTAATAGAAGGATGAAAGCTATATTTTGCCTTACAATTTGTAGAAGTTTCGATCAATAGGGACCTAGTTACAAAGTAGGGCCACATGGGAATAGGGCATGGTGGAGGAACTTTGTTCATAGCAAAGAATAAGAAAAGACAGCAACCAAGAAAGGAGAGAGACAGGCCCTGATAGACCACAACCCAGTGACTCACCTCCTCCAACCAAGCTTCACCTCCAGTATCACAGTTATGTACTGAGCATCACTCCCCCATTATCCAATCACCTTTTGTAGACCCCATCCTATGAGCACATGACAGGGGATGTTAGGATACAAACCATAATGACACTAAAATTTAAAAATAGCATTTATAAATGTGAGCATGTATTTTCTTCTTCTTTATGTTGTTTATTTGTTTTGAGAGAGTTTCTCACTATGGAGTCCATGTTGCCCAGAACTAATTCAGGTTGACCACAAATTTGTGATTCTCCTGCCTTGTACAAGGACATGCTGCCATGCCTAGCACTCTAATAGTGTATTTAGATTAATAATTTATTACTATATTTGTGAATGTTATTCTTTTGCATTTTGGTTTTGCTTTAGGAAAAAGTCCTTTATTGATAGCAAATATGCTCTGTTTAGAAAATATTCCTCAACAAATTTTTTTAAAAAGTTAATATTTTTCCAAGAAAAGGCAAGATCTCAGACTTCACATAAAGCAGTAATTTGTCTTTGTCCAATTGCCTTAGAGAAGCTAGTTTTTTTCCTGTGTTCTTTTTATTTTGTGAGGTAATGAAATATTTAAATAACTGATACTTGGCAGGACCACTTATTCCCACAGTATTTCTTGCCAAAATGAAAGAAGAAAGATCCAAATATCAAAGAAGGGACACTGTATTTGTGAGATCACAAGCCTGATTTTCTACATAAATACCCTCTTAAAAGAAAGGGAAAAAAAGAAAAAAAGAAAGTAGAACAAAGCAAAACAAAATAATTATAGGAGTAGAAATCTAGAAGACTCCTTGTTAAGTGATATGACTGTCCTCAATTGATTATAAAAATTATAAATCATAAAGGATATAGCAAGAAACAATCTTACTCTGGCACTGAATTGATCAGATAACCAATTTATATTTCCAGTTTCAATACTTGTTCAAGTTTTAAGAGAAGCAGAGAAGTTAGGACAACATGACCCATACCTTGTGATTATTTAATAATATTAAATGCTTTTTAAAAGGTTTCTACTGGATTCGAGCTGGGCTGGGGAGGAGGGTCAAGTTCAGCAACAAAATGTATTCACTGGGCCTAGATTTATGGAAGAAAATACTCTATTAAGAAGAGAAGTAATTAGAATCTGAAGGTTTCAATTTTGTAAACATCAACCTGGCAGATTTGCATTTAATTTTTTATCCAAGACTTGACCTCCAAAATTTAAAGATGAGCTCACTTCAGTCAAATTCCTCCATTTAGTTATTGCATCCAACATTTATTAAAGAAAGAAAACAAAAACATTTGTGAGTCGTGGTGATCGGTGGTAATTCAGGTACGGTGAAACCAGAGGATCTGCTGATTCCAGATGGAGTGGATATATCCCCATGGCACCTATTGCTTGCCAAATGTTTTGTAAAGAAAACACATGACCTAAAAAATTTTGCAAGTGTGGGGTCTCAACAAAAAAAAAGGAAAGAAAAGAAAAAAAAAGAAGAAAGAAAAAATACCTTGTAAAAAGAATTCTGTTCTTATTTAAAAGTCATTTCTTAATTCCTAACCATAAGTTGTTTTTAAAAACACACACACTTTAATATTTTTCAGCTGTCGTGCCCACTTTAGTGAGTCTACATGTGTGGGTACTCCATAAAATCTCAGTGGTGGTGGCAGATGTCCCTTTTGAAATATTTCATCTGCTGCTGGGGATGGGGTGGGGGAGTGTCACTTTGGTGCCATGAATACCACTCCATCTGAAGCCTCGGATTTGGGACAGCCTCTATAGAGCAAAAGCAGCATTTCTTGTTGTCGCTCAAGCCAGTAGTACAAAAAAAAAATTTAAAACAATGGAGAAACATATGACTGTATTAAGATGAAAAAAGGAATTTTAAATAATAACATATATATATGAGGGCTTTTATAAAAGCAAAAAGAACTGCTGTAAATAGTTAGCCTGGATGTTTAACTCAGTGGCACAAGCACCTGCCTGGCAAGTACGAGGTCAGGAGTTCAATCCACAGCACAAAAAAAGTCTGTAATTGTTATAATTAAGGCTTGTCTACGGAGGAATAAAAAAATTTATACCTATTATTTGAAGTGACCAAATTCTTTGGGTATGAAAGCCTCACTCGCTTGCTAATGATTCACCTATTTGTTGTGGCCTCTTTGAATTACTCTGTCAGTTTACTTTTACTACATATTTTAGCACTTAATTACATTGTGTCATAATTTATCCTCTAATTGTTTGGAGGTTTTGTGGTTTTGGAGGATTTACCTCTTTTGTATCAGCCTGTTTTCTGCCTCTTCCAAGATGATTGCTATACTGAATAGAACATTCTGCAAATCAAACTGATTATTATTTTTTCAATCAATTTTAGTAAATATGACAGACCAGGTTAAAATGTATATGTCCTCAAGTAATAGTATGTCAAAGAGACAATAATCCAATAGTTGCAGAAATATAAGAACGATTGGTTGTGAGTAATATGAAGGAAATGCACAAAATGTAGTGAGAGCCTCTATCAAGATATGACATAAAAGGCAACTGGGGTGAAGCAATATTTTCTGTAGAACTGACACTTCATCTTAGGCCCACTGTGTATGTAGGAATTACCCAGGAAAAAGGAAATGAAGACATCTTTGGAACATGCAGGCCAGGTTCAACAACTAAAAAAGATCACTGTGATAGCAAAGGAGTAAATGTAAGGCCTGTAGAAGAGAGTACTAGAAAAGTTAGCAGAGGTCTGATCTTGTACATCCTTAAAGTTTATGAAAAGAATTTTGAATTTTTATGCTTCATGAATTGTGAGGCCATTTAAGGTTTTGAGTCAGGGAATGAAATGATCAAATTTATCTTTTGGCATTATCTTTTTTTTTGCAAAGACAATAATGGATTAGAAAGGCTATAAACAGAAATGGACCAGATTGAGTCAGGTGTGAAATGGCACAATTGTGAAGTGGGACAAAAGACAGTAGTAGACAGGAAAGACCTGGACAGACTCAAGGTATATTTATACTATTAACTCCTTAGGAATTGATGATGGATTTTAATATGGAACTTGAGAAATAAATTAATAAAAATTAATATGGAATCAAAATTACTTAATCAATGGTTTACTCAATTAGATAGATGATGCTACCATCTACCAAAAAGTGTAAATATATGGGAGGATAGAATGGAGTATGAGTCAGTAACTGGGTTCAGATACTAGGTTTCAAATACTCCTTGGGTGTCAACATGGAGGTGTGTGATAAGCAGCTGGACAGAATATCTGGAATTCAGGAAAGAGATTTGTTTGGAGAATTATGAGACTGCAAAGAACATT